>BGPR01002500.1:100215-128447 GCA_013235015.1 Araneus ventricosus | reverse complement strand
ACGGAATATCAATGGCTGGATGCACCGGAATCTCAGATGAAGAACCGATGTTACCCTGAAAATAAATTTTAAATTTTTAAATGTCTCAATTTCAAGCCTACACAGATTCATTGATTCCGGAATACCTTGAATATTTGTATGCTTAACTATTTGATTAATGAACTCAAACTTGAATTTCAAATTCTTTTGGCAATTCAGTTTATCAAATATTATTTAAAAGAAATTAACTGAATATATATTAATTTTAAACGCTTTTACCAATTCGAAGTCCATGTTTCTATGTAGGTTGGAATTTTGTGATCGATTTTATTCACTTCTTAATGCACTGTTCTAAATTTTGTATATTCATCGGGTCTTGATGACAATGCAATATTTAATAATTTTAGAGCTCTCTAATTATCAATTTTAAAAAAAAAATTCACAATTACGTTTGCACTTAGGGTTTTTGGCGCCATCTATAGTATTTCTGAGAACTAAAATACTTGACAGTAATTTAAATGCTTCATAAAATAAGTATATCCTTAGATATTTTTAAAAGTATTACTGAATAGTTGCAGAAAAATGATTAAGTTCGAAATATATTTTAGGTTCAGAATTTTGTGATGATTTTTACTCACTTCTAAATGAACTAGAGTTCGAAATTTTGTATATTCATTGTGTCTCGATGTCAATGCAATATTCAGTAATTTTAGAGCTCTTTTAATAAAATAACTGTTGGTGTTATAAAAAAATATTCTAAATAATAAAGACTTATATAAATTAAGAGACTAAAATCTAGAAATAATAAATATAAAACAGAAAAAAAAACGCTTTTACTAATGCATTTAAAAGAAATGATTTCTTCCTCAAAATCTGGAGATCAAAACAAAAATCAATAAGCGTGAAGTGCGAAACTAATAGGTAGAACTATGCACCTCACGCTTGTACGGTTTTTTGTTTGTTTCAATTTGAGGAAAAAATTTTTTTAATCATTGTAAGCGTTTTTTAATATTATTCAAGACTAATTCTATGATTTAAATACTTGTACTATTTATTAGTTTTGTCATGTACATGTACTATTTGAGGTCATATAATCCTTATCCTTGCTTTGAAACTCACATATAGTCTCATACTTACTGGCCTATATTTAATCTCTTTTACACTGGTACAAACACTTGCCACAATAGAACCACGCACTTCATCAAAAATCAGCATCATAAAGCGTCAATAAAGGATTAAACAAGCACAAACGACGGAAGAGTGTGCAGTCGCTTTCTTACACCACCTGTATTATCCCAAAACGCCTGTTGAATCCTTGACAATATTCTTGACCAGATTGTCGTCGACTTTTATTGTGGTTGAAACTGTACTGGTGTATAGTGGGGCTTTAAACTTTGAATAAATTAATAAATTGTTTTAAAGCACGCTATCGTTAATAAAAAAAAAAATTAGAGTACCTAAAAGTTTGACAATTTTCTACTTTTTGATCATTGATATAAATATTTGTTATTATATTTATTTTAAAATGTTTCAAAAACATAGTTAGCGGCATGGGTATGCGTCAAACCTTAATTAGTATAGACGTTCCCGTCTGACATTCAGACCATCTATCAATGAATTTGCTCCTTCTCTGCTACCTGAACTGCAGAGAGATGGGTTATCATTCAGACTAAAAGTATGAATCGGCACTCGACTTCAAGCTACTAACGTGTTAATTGCATTGACTTATAATTAAGTTCTGACATATTCAATTGGTGATTGTCATCGAAATAAATAAGCTAAATCGTATCAACTCTAGAGCATCACGAAGTGAATGAAAAAAATCGATTAAAAATCAGTAAAAATAGAAACAATTTAAATAAAAGTTTAAAATTACAGCATTTCTTGGAAAAAGGTCTGCATGCGTTTATTTTTCCAATGAAATTAATTTATTATTTAAAGATATGCTGCTTTTTTGTAGAGACCAATTCCACATCTCCACCATCTTCAATTACAACAGTTTGAACTAAAGATATGCATAATAAATTGAATTTTTATCAACTGGAAGCAAGTAAAGGCTTTAACAAGTGACCAAAAGCATTTTTTTGGTCTTCTCTCCGTGGAACAAATATCAATTCCTTCACAGAATTCTGAGTATGACTATTCATTAATTTAAATCAAGTTTAATTTTTTGAATATTAAACAAAATGGCAAACAAAAAAGCAATTGACCAAAAAAAGAATTTAAGCATATGCAACAGTTTAAGCATATCAGTTGGTTGGGTGGAAGTAATCCTTCAGCAGCACTAAGGAAAAGAACTTACGATAGGATTTACCTGACTCACACAGCTATGAATATAGTTCTCTTCATTGGTGTCTAAAATTAGTTAAAGAATAATTTAATGCAACACTCCCACATAATTTCATTATTATATATATATATATATATACCTCTGTACTTTGGGTTGTAGTATCATGACACAAAAAGAGACAGACTAGCACAATTTCAAGAGGTGCGTTTTCAGAGCTCGAGATCTAAAACGTGGGAATCCTTAAGAACTCGAGGGCAAATTTTCAGTCGATTACAAATTTTCTTTTGCTATACTTCGTATATAACTAAAATATTACTAGTCATAATTAAAGAATCTCGTGTTGCGTTTTGAATGGGAAATGCATGCAAAGATTCAAAGTAGAGACGAGGGGAAATTAGTCAAGTTTAATAATTCATCGTGCAGTTAAATAATTCTTCCAATGTTGATGAATATTGAATTAAATTTAAAGATAGAAAAATGCAAAAATCATCCATACCTAAATATCAAATTGATAAACAGGTAAATGAAGAATCTAGCTGGTCATTTTTACCAAATGATTATTTCATTAATTTTTCTGGCATCTTCGTTTCTACATTGGTGAAACATCACTGCGATGATGTGGCTCTCTTTATACATTCTATTCTCCGAAGTACTTTAACCTTCCAGCGTGCGCGCGTTTGCAAAGATCAAGATTGTGCATCATTACATTTATATCGTTCTATTATATTTTCAGTCTTTTATCTATAAATCTTTCGTTTACTATTAGAATAAATGCAATTAACATAAAAGGCATTTATTTTGTAAAAACACTTGATATACATATATTAATGGCGATGCACAGGCCTTCATCATGTACCAAATACAGTTTAGTTTGTTCTACACAGAAACTTAACTGTATTAAAGGTAAGTGAATTTATCTTCATTGATTTGAACTGCTCAATGTAGGATTAAAACTGTCATGGCTGAATTCCGTTTCGGCACTGTCAAACACTAATTAAACTGTTTATAAATGTTGCTTTAATATAGTAAATACAAGAATTGAAATAAAATTTATTATTGTAAAACTTTTGATAGAATTTATCTTGAATTTTTATTTTTCATAAATGAGAGATTATTTTACATTTAGCTGAAAATCGTGATTTTAAGGTTTCTGAAGACAACTTATTTTTTTTTTAAATGAACTTACTCATGTCTTCATAGAGTTGTGCCAATGAACTAAAGAAAGTTTCTATTTATCTCTTCTCTCATCACTTTGATAGCAGAGAATTGTGGGAAATAGGGGAGGGCGGAAGGAATAAATGACTTTTCAGCGAAGTTTTAAAAAGTGAAATGTGTAATTTAGTTATCAGAGAAAACTGTGAAATATCGATCGTTTTCTAGGTAAACAAATCCATAAATAAAATGAATGTTTGAAAATTTGCTTGACAAGAAGATGGAACTCTTAAGGTGAGAATATTCTTCATTGTATTCACAAGTAGTTTGCGAGTTCCTTGTTATTCTTATTTTAGTGAAATCCTTCATTTTATTTTCGCAGTTTGCAGTCGATAAATATACTTCAATTTTTTTTAGAAATGACTCGATGAAAAAGATTAAGCTTTTACATTATTGCTAAACGTTTGGAGTAGGAAGGAAAAAAACAAGAAACGTTATTGATAATCTTTATGGTGGTATAATACAAAGGATTGTCATACAAAAAGGTTTCCAACTTACTCGGTTATTAAAAGTATGGAAGGCGAAAATTTCTAGATTTTGCGATTTATAATATTTTGTTAGATGTTCTTACACATCGTTATGTTTGCTAACAATAACTTGTTTTTTTTCTGACCTTAAAGGTTTTACCAATACCTTGACATATTGACCAATTAATAAAAATTTTGTAAATTGAAGCAAGAGTAACTAAACTTGAGTAAATTAAGAAAACGTCAGTACAGTTAATATAAAACTGACTCTAATATAACGAACATTATTATAATGTAAATAACGAATTATTCTAATATAAATGATACTAAATTGGAGAATGTTTAAAAACCAATATCTCCCCTTTAAAAACAAGCAAACATTGACAATGAAGGTTCTAATGTATTGTGCGCCCCAGTTATATTACAAAAGAAAAATGCCATGCAAAGTATAAAAAATTTCAAAATTGTTTTTATCGTTACGGGCAGCTATACTGCGATTCACAGGTGAATTCAAATTTCAAATGGCGGAGATTACTTTATCAAAGAACATAAATTGACTCCATATATCATAAATTAATAATTTACTAATTTTTGTCTAAAGAATATATTAAAATATTCTGAAAAGTTTATTTATATTCAATGAGTATATTTAATCCCGTAACTGGTGTGTAGAGGCAGGTAGGCAAGGAGTGTACGGTTGCCATGGCTCCAGTTCTATGAAACCAACATTTTAGTAAATTTAACCCATTAACTGTTTTGCCCGAGCCCCACTTGTGCATCGAATTATGTCATTCTAAACTTATAAGCTAAAATTAAGTCATTCATAGTCGTTATAATTCGATACAAAAATGACCGGTAATCCATTAACATCTCGAGTGATCCAAGAATATGTAGATGAATCAATACAACGCATCCCCAAAATAGATGGGGCATCTAATTACAAAAAAATCACTATTAAAGGGTTAATTCACTTTTAACACTCTGACGCCTAAGCCGGCCATAACTGGCCATGCAACCATGGGGCCGATTTCGTCCGGTTGCTGTTCCGAAAGGGGGGAGAAGGCAGTTGGGCGAGTGGTCATTAAAGGGACCCTTAAGGGGGAGATAAGAGATGAAAGGCCTGCTATTCATATCTCCCAACACCCATAGCGAATACATTCCACAGCTCAATTAGTAAGCAAACCTCCGTACACAACTGTACTCCGATTTTGAGAACTCTTGGTAGTCAGAGGATTAAATCCAAATACGAGAAAAGGAGGCGGAAGATTTTATGCATGGACTTCGTTTGCCCTTGCTACACAGTTGCTTGAAGTGCAAATTTTCTCTTATTTTTAGATATGGCCGTGGTGGCCGACTTTGGGAACAGCGCCGTGGGTTCGAGACTCGATTCCACGGAAGTGCCATATATAGGACTAGTGTATATTAAGTTCTTTGAGGATCAAACGTCTTTCAGTTGGTGTGACTAGGAAGTTTGGAAAGAGATTTACCGACTCGGATGTCTTCGTAATCTTATGGTTCAAGATTACGTGGTCAATCTCAAACTAGCTCTCGGGTAGCTTCGCAACTGGAAGTTAATGCAACTAATCTAAACTGTTAGATGATGGAATCGGTTTTTTATAGATGCACTTTTTTCATTTAAATAATTGAGTCGATTTACTGTTAATGTGTCCTTCGTCTTCAAAATAAATTTAACTGCTAATGGCTGTCATTAAAATTAAAATGAAGTATTTAGAATGATTTGAAACTTGAAGTTTTTCAATGAAATTCTAATCAATTTTTTGCAATCGCAATATTTAAAATTTATTCATCTCTTGCTTAAAAATATCCCCACTTACTCCCTTAGTTGAATACAAACGTAGAACTGATGCTCATTCCTCAAAGTGAGGTTCAGTAGGAAATGGGAGTTTCAAAATTTCCTTTAGAAAATGTAGGTAGTTTAGCTAAGCTAGTCCAGCGCATTGTCTGATAGTCGATTTTGGGCTTCGAACCAGGGATCTCGATTGACCCCCTCACATTATCGCTTATTTCAGCTTCCAGCGGGTGCAGGAGATCCCTATACCGTGCATCGTATTACATATTTATATCGTGTTTTACGAAAGTAATCGCAACTTTTATTTATGGAATTAGCATTTATTAGTTCCATACTAAACAACGGTTATATAAATAAAAACTGCACTTAAATTTGCATACGCGCGCCCGCTGGAAGGTTAATCTGTGTTTTATAATGAAAGTTGGACTTGTTTGAAAGAAAAGTATCTTCTTGCTCCACTTTTTGCAATAAAATGATTCCTATAAAAGCCAGATCTTCAAACGCTTGAAATATTTATCGTCATTGAAGTTAAAAGGCAGTTTAAATATATAAACATGGGTAAACAACTGTTATACTAAGAGCATTTTATTTTTGTGCCTATTTTAGTAAAATACTTTTTACAGTGTTTTACATTTTTTTTAAAGTAAGGCAGAAATTTATAAATATCAAATAAGGTTAAAAAGGACATAGAAGTCTGTTGACAAAGGCAGGTTTAAAGCCAGCTGAAAAGAGATGCATAGTTCTTTTCGTAGTGAAACAGCTTCGTTTATTAAACACTTAAAATAATTATTCCTGTTGCTTGATTTTCTGAATCCATAGATTTTTAAGTAGCATATTATTGCCCAATTTATTAAACTAGGGGGCTCTTCCCCCTGCCCTCTACCACTCGCTAACCCCCAGGAGGATTGCTACGCGGTCCTTGCTCGCTTCGATCGCTATAATGTGGACGCTGAGCTCCCTAGCTGAGTTATTGTGAAACAAAATCACGATAGTTGAGTTTCTTCTGATGCTTTTACTTAAGGGATAGCGTTATCTGCAGGCAAAAACCAATGGATGCAATTTTATTCGCAGGTACTGTGCGTTTGAATAAAACGTTATTTGTCAGGCACTGTGAGATCGAATTGAAAGTTATTTGTAGGTACTGTGCTTTTGAATAAAACGCGATATGTAGGTACTGCACCCGCAGATGAAACTTTAATTGCAGGTATGATAGTAACGGATAAAATGTTATTTACAGGTATTTCCCATTCGGTACTCTCACACTTGTACACTCATGTTTTCTTCATGATGCTACACTATTTTAATTATTTCAGAACTTTATTATCAGTTAACCGATTAACTTATTTTATGCCAGTGGCGCCATTTGCTTATGAATTAAAAAGAAATTGCTGAAAAAAAATTTATATTTATAATGTATTTTAAATTAAAAACTAAAATATAGAAAATAATCAACATAAAAATTACTTTTTGGTACACTAATGAGAGTTTTTAAAAACGGTTTTTATTCTTTTAATTTAAATAATAAAAAAATAATAGAAAAAATTTGGAACATTTTCTTAATTTAGAATACTTGTAAATTCCATCTCTCAAATTTATATTAGGAGTTATTTTAAATTTGTCGGATAATATACCATGCTTGGAAAAAGTAATAAAATCCAATAAAAAAAATTATTTTTCCATAAGTCGTAGGAAAATATTATCTGAAACTTAAACTATCCAAAATATTAGTCGTGTGGCAAAGAGGACGGAGGAACAAAGCGCTTAGGAATATACAAGACGGAACTCGCAACTTGCGGCATAGACATGGAGACTTCACTCCAATTATAGAAGTAATTTTTTAAATTCTCTGGTTTGTTAAAAAAAATTAAGGACAGCTAATTCAATAATTATTCAATAAAATTTTACGTTTTGGAATTCCATATCAACGCTCTGATCGTCCACATAAATGCAAGCACACTAAGCATCTTGAAACAAAATATTTCTCCTTTTCTTTGTACGCCCTTCAAAACTTCTTTCAATTGATTCATTTGCACGTTGATTTCTTCTCTGAATGCTTTAGATAGTATTTAACGGTACGGTTGAGATTCATGTTTAACGCATCGAAAAGCCGGCTTAAACTAAATGGAAGAAATCTGTTTACGTTCGGAAAGTGAAATCACGTAATCCAGTGTTTGCAAACCGTACAGCTAAATAACGTTTTTTGGGAGCCGCAGAATATAATATGTAATATTAGAATGAAAAATATATAAAGATTTTTTTGAAAGTTTTTAATTTTCAAGGATTAAAAATAAGTTGTTTAAAATGCTAAAATGATTAGGTAATTATGGGAGGCAGAATACTGTAATAATAGCGAGTACGGAGCAAAATTTTATCACTCGGGGATCGAACCCCGCATCGTTGAATTAGAAGCGCAATGCCTTGACAACTGTGCTATCGGAACGCACGGCTTGAAAGTCAAACGGGGTGGGTTTTGTTATTTCAAATGTAATTTATATCGTAGTTTAGAATTTTAAAGATTGCTGAATTTTAGATTGAGGGGAAGATTTGATAAAATTTATTTGCAAATTTTTGATTTAAACTTTTTTTTTGAAAAACCCAAGTCGCTAACTTAAACTATTTTGTTGTTGACTTGAACGTTCTCTGGATCGCATAAGCCATCTCCTTCATTTCTAACTGATCTCTTTTGAATAATTTCATCCAAAGTTTCATTATATTGCAAGAAATATTGTGAACTCTTCGTCTTAAACTCATGTTTTGAGAGAAACAGTTGTTTCACACCACAACGAATATAGTAAGTCTGTTCCTATGAAGTTATGCCTAACATGGCGAAGGCTACCGCTTTTGTTCTGTGAACGATCGTTGCCATCGGCAAAAGAGAAATTAACCCTTTTTTCCCGCCACGTACTTAAGCGCCTTAGCTTATTATAGATTTCTCCGATGTTGGTTTAAGCGATTGGTCGGTATGCTGAGGAAAGACCAGGTTATTCAAGATAAGACAATTAGAAAAATAGTGAATTTAAAATAATTTGAAATCGATTAAAAATTCAGAATTAAATTAATAAAAATTAGATGTCAAATTCTATAATCGATACGACCAAGGGTTGATCTTACGAACATCTTTATTTAACTCTTTAACTGCGGTTGTGATTTATAAACCACATATATAAGAAAGTATCCGCAGTCGAATGGTTAATCACCTTTTAAATAAATTTGTTCCATTAAAACTGAATTAGGTTAACACTAAACGTACCGCGACCGGTCAACTGACCGTTTTCCGATGGCAATTTCAATATATCAGCGAAGTGTCGGTACGAATAGTGATAAAGAACTTAATTTTGTAGTATCAAGTTTGCTTGCCTTTTGGAAAGTGCGTTAGCTTGTATTTTAGCTTAAATAGGTTCAAATTTACCTGCTCTTAATTTCGTACCTGCCAACTTTGAGTTTGTAATGCAAGCTTTTGCCTCTTGTTTAGAAGAAATTATGGGATTCTGTCCTTTTATTATCAATCTTTGTCTATTAGTTTCTTTTAAGTGATTAAGGATTGGTCTCCGATTCGGACAGAAAAAAATTTCATTAATGATTCTTAGCTTAACGTTACATATCGTGAACGAAAACCCTCAGCAATTGTAGCAGCTATTTTGTAAAAAAAAAGGCAGATGTTTTAGAGTTTAAGTATATTATATAAATTTACAGGAAAAAAAACTTTAAACATGGTATTTTTTCCAAGTATTCTCAAGCCATAATAATTGAAAAAGACTTTAAATTAGTTGAAGCTTTTACCCCTGAAATGGCAACATTAATTCGTGCATTTTGAAAGGGAAAAGGGGTCGATTTGACTCAATGTTACCATTCCAGGGTTAATACTATTTAAAGATTTTCCACTGTTGAAGCATTACACTAAGACTGGTCCGATGGTAGTTCATTTTTTTTTCTTGTAAATAAAACGGAAATCTCGTCTCTAAAGAAGGATGAATCTAGGTAGCTTAAAGAAATTAGTTGGAGTAATGGAGAATAACATTGGACTTATCAAAAGTTAATAGTAATTCATTATCTACAGGTGTTGGAATGCGAGGGGCCAAATTTCTACATAGTAGCTTCCAGCTCTTTGTATCCTTTTGCGTTCTGACCCAACCCCTATACGTAACGGATGCAACTGGATTTTAAGTGTTAGCATATTTTATGTCAATGCAAAAACTTTTATACCCAAACACAAGCTCACTTTGGAGCGAATATTTTTGACTTAACTGACATCTTAAAGGCAAATCCTTGTGTCAATGTTTTTGCTTTTTTAAGGGAAGTTCAACTTTTAAAAATGATTTAGCTTCTTCAGTTTCAATTTTAAAAATTTTTTTACATGTGATTTGAATGTAACGAGCGTTTGGCGCAGTATGGCCAAATTGGGCCCTTGTGCCATTAAACCCAAACCAACCAGCTCTTTGTATATACTCGCCACTATCGTAGCTATGCCTATGCCAATCAAAGAAATATGCTGTTTTTCTAAATGATCTAATGATTAAGTGAGATGATCTAATGATTAATGAGTGGCCCTGCCAAAACTCTCTTGTTCGAAAAGGAAAATAATGGAATGGTTTTTCTTATCCAAGACTATCGTAGCTAATGGTTGTCCAATTTTTCAAAGACAAAATTTCCGGAATACAAGAAACCCAATTTTATAATTATTGTTTATAAAAATACTTAATCAAATTTCATTAATAAAGTGATTGGAGGATGCGAATGAATTTTATGTGGGAAAAGCTTCCAACTAATAAAACCATGAGAATCGTTGCTTTAAAACGAGCAGTTCAAGAAACATAACGCATATATTAAATTTCATAATTAATTTTTTACATTTGTAACAAAACTCAATCCCTTATATGTTAATTTCAAATTTTGTTTTCTAACTGTAAATGACCAATATTGTGGCATTTTATCTTCTTATTACTGTCAGTGTTTAATCCTCGCTTGTCAATCAGTCTTGCTTCTTCGCACATTTTTCGAAAGATTCGTTTGTACGACTTTCCAAAAGAATGGAAAGTTCCGTCAAGGAAGCAACGAATCTTCACGTTCTTTCATTGTATTTTACTAACTGGAGAAGGATAAAAACACGAATTTCGGTGATATTTAACGCTGGAATGGTAACGTTACTTAGCAATTTGAATAGGAAAAGGAGTCAATTTGACTCAACGTTACCATTCCAGGATTAACCCGCGAGGACGCGCAAGGGGATGTTCGAGTGCCACGTAAATTGTGAAAAATACAGACTTCATTTTAGTTGAAATGAGAAATCCATGCTAGCTGCCTTTAAGGTCACATTCAACAGACGGATCATGTTTCAATAAAAAATCCTATTTTTTTTAGAAATCGGAATTAAGCTTCTGGGGTGTCGAACACCCCCTTGCTCGTCCTCGGGTCAGGTTTCTTTGTTCAGTTGAGTGAACGTGTTATGGGTAGGAGAATAATACTGCCTCACTATTTTTAAGTTTTGGTGAGGAAGCAAGTAGACTCAAGAACATTCTATATTTCTAAAATGGAGATTTTTGCAGGTACCAAGACTTATAACATTGCAAGTGAAAATGTCACGAGAGTTATGCAAAAGTTATATAATTCTGGATGTAATGTAACTGCTTATACATGCTTTTTCGCCTTCAGAAAAAACATATTGAAGAAAAGACTTATAATTGTAGGAATTATTCGGAAAAACAGAATTGAATTGCAGCTTAAATTTATTGGATCCAAAGACAAAAACCCGCAGAATTCTTTATTTAGATTTCTAAAAGTTTTCCTCTGTACATAAGAAAATTAAAAGCAGTATTTTGCTATCCACATTGTATAATGTTTAAATTGATGATTCTTTACCATAAAAACTGTTGAAATCTTGTGTGCAAGAAATACATTTTCCCTATTTGTTTTATATACTAAATTTTTCGTTTGAAAATTCGTTCTTTTATAACTAAAACTATTTGCATGGATCATTTAGAACAGATATAGCATAAAATATTTCTAGTTTTGTTTAAATAGCGAAATAATGAATTGATGTCACACACACAAGGGTGTGTGTGACACCCCAATTACTATTCGTAGTCCGCATTCTCCCGGGTTCAGCAACCTTGGAAAGAAGACGTATAAAAGTTATGGTGACTTATACTTTGGCATATAAAAGTTCCCTTTTGCGAGCTGCTTCAGGTGCTTGCAGAGTTGGCCCGAGAAATCCAGCTTTCAAAGGATTAAGTTCTTATTAAAAATTTAATTTTTACTCTTGGCTCGAATAGTTGGTTTTTTAGTAAGAAGCCAAGAGGTTTTATAAGGTAATATTAGAATGTTTATTGATTTGAAAACAAGTACGCAAGCTTTCTTTTGGTCTAAAGAGGTTATAGGATCTACTCATGGTCTTATTACTTATACTGATGTTGTCACAGGTACAAAATACTAATGTCTAATAGTTTATTTCCCAATGTGGGCAAATTTCCTCTTAAATTATATATTTCTATATTTACCACTAAATTCTATAGTCACACTTTTTACTTTTAAATTCAGTAGAAGAATAATTGCATTTTTAAACATGCAAGAAAAAGTGGAATTAACCAAATCACTTTTCTAATTTGTTACATAAGATATTCACATTAGTGAACGAGAAACTTTGATTTGTTTTTGTACAAGTTTAACCCTTTCTCGAATTTTAAAGAATAAGATTCATGATATTCAAGTTTCGTTTCCGATTGCGATAAGAAATGAGAGGGGGAGATCTCGGGTATTCGTATCGGAAGCTTTGATCATTCCCGCGTGTCACTTGTACAGCTTTAATTTCAATTCTGCGAAAATATACAAGAACATCGAATGTAGAGCGTCTTCTAAGTTTGGATTCATTTGATTTCCTCGAACTTTTGCATAAAATAAGTATTCTAAGTTATTTTGCAGGTAGTCACAAGTTACGGTTAGTTTGTGACCCTCTTTCCTCATTTTATCGTCTCTATTCTGGGATATTTGAGTGATTCACTTTAATCTGTGTTTTCTCGGGCTTTTAGAGCAGCAGTTAATACAACATATGAAGCGGACCAGGGTACCGATATCTAAAATATAAACTTGCTTATTAGGCCAAGTTTCTGAAAATCGGACCGTGCAACTCTTGGAAGTTTCTCAGATACTGGACACATTGTATGCGGGGTACGAATTAGATGCAAACTAAAATCCCTTTCGGCAAGCTGGAAGGCAAAGGTAGATTCCTTTACGTTAATGTTATTGATCAACATAGACGCTGAATTTAAATTTAAGAGCTATGGGATTTGAAGCAACAAAGGCTGTTATCCCCTAATTCCAAGTTAGACGCAGTATAGTTCGTTCCAAAAACACGATTCCATAATGATTAGATTATTCCATAAAGAGTATTATATCAATCTTTCCATGCAGAAGAAATCCGAATCTGATGGTCTTGGACGGTGAAAAAAAACGCAAGTAGAGCAACAAAGGCACCGAATCGCTGGATGCCAAAAGGATGCGGCTAAAAAATATCGAAGTACTTTGGGGGGCTTGAATGAAGATGATCAGATGTTTCTTGTTGGTAAAGGCATGAGACAGAAAGACATCATAAGTAATGTTTGGTTCGACGATGTTCAATTTGTTCCAGAGAATAGCTCTGAAGGATTCATATTTTTTGCACTTTAGTAGGATGCGAGAAATATTGATTTCATTGACTATGCTCAAAGGATCGGAATGAAGGTTGAATCTGTGAAGGAGACCTGGGGTTATGATGGTTTTGCTAATTATGCGTGCAATTAGTCTGTCCTGCACTGTTTCCGGTCCATTTAGAGATGGTTAGAATGTCCGGACGTTTCCAATTAATGCTTGGTATTTACTTTTACGGTAGTTTTCATACGTTATTTGGATTGACTGTTTTTTTTAAGTTGGAAATATTGTCCTCTGAGGCGTTCCAGTCTATACATGGCGTGGAATCAGTAACTTGCTTTGCAAGAGAGTCTGCCTTTTCATTCCGAAAGATCCCAGAATGACCAGGTACCCATAAGAGGGACATTTTTTGTTTCGGATTTTTTCTGACTTGAATTTTTAAAGAAAGACGTTGAATGATTTTAGGACAGTGAAAGTTTGTTTTTAAGAGAAGATGGTGCCGAATAACTGTCTGAAAGGATTAAAATATCCTTTTCAAGAACTGCAAATTCATCCAATGCTTGGCAAATCGCCAAGACTTCCGCTATGAAAACGGAATTTAAAGGATGAATACTATAAGAAAATTGTTGAATAATAGAGACCCGCAACTGACGTGTAACAGTGTGATTTTGAACCGTCAGTAGCAAAAATGTAATTATTTGGGAAAAGGCTTTGGATGCATGCATTCAGTGAAGCTAGTGGCGATTATTGAAACCGGGATTTCTTTGCTTTGTTGAAAGTAAAAGTCTCTAAGAAACATTTCACGCAAGTTTGGGTCGGATTGTGGAAGAACTGGGAGGGTTATTACATGGTCTGGAATGTAATAACCCTTTTTACCCCTAAGATTTTTGAAAGTGACTGAGGGATTCTGAGTCTTTTTCAACCAGTTGTAAATTAAAGTTATCAGTAGTATGGGTCGAAGAGAAGGGATGAGTCGCAATTTGTTTGATAAAAAATTGAATTGCTAAACGCCTGATTTTTACCGACAGTATTTCCTGCCCTGCTAGCTTCAATAAAATGTTAAGAGTCCAGATTGGTACTCCAATGGCTATTCCAAGAGTCTTTGTTTGAATGAAATTGCAGGATTTGAGGCATTTCTGAAAATTTATTAATGATAGGACAACTATAGTAAAAAAAGCTAAGGATGCTGTTATTAGCGATAGTGATTAAATGTTTGGTTCTTGGGCTGCTTCTTTTATAACCTAATATTTTAAGACCATTAACTTTTTTAAGTGCCATACTTCGTAAATTTCGTAGAATACGTCCATATTATTTTTTGCAAACTCTATTCCAAGGTTTTATCGATTCATTCCATGTAAGTGGAATACCAGCGTAAGTTATACGCGGAAGAAAGGCTAAATTTTCGTTTGATAAATCAATTATAGCGCTTTTATCTGGACAGATAATTTCCAATAAGAGCACCATTTATGTGTTTCATAGTGTTCTGTATTTTAGTTTGGATATAGGTCATAGAATGGCGAGAGCAGTATACAAAAATATCATCGGCGAAAATGAAACGTTCAACGTCTTCTTCCCATGTCTCGAAAAAAATAATTAAAAAAATTACAGAAAGAAAGGACGCTACCCTGGGGCAGACCTTTAAAAAGAATGTTCGTATTAGAAAGTGTTACATCATCTAATTTGAAATATTTCCTGCAGAAAGTGGTGCATCCATTTAGGCACTTTACCAGTAATACCCAGTTGAAGGCATCTGTAAATAAGATCGTCAATGTGTACAGAATAATAAACCCTTTTGATATCAAGGCTCGCACCAAAATTTTTTTTGTTTTTGCGGGCCTCAGAAATCGCAGTAAAAATTTTGTAGATCGCCTTATGATTATCTCTAAACGGAAGAAACCCATGTTGGTTTGAATTCAGTTTTTTTACAAGTGAGGTAATTGGTAATACGATGCGCTAAAATGCCTTCAAAAGGTTTGCAAAAGACTGGAGCAAGGGCTATTGGTCTATAGGAAGTTAATTTTGTTTTATCTTTATTGGGTTTAGGAATCGGAATAATAGCTTGTTTCCAGATTTTTGGAACAGAAAAATCTCGTTGTTGAAATATAAAGAATTTTGTAAGGTTTGATGCATCAAGATTTTTGAACCAGATTACCGGAAAATTATCAGCTCCTGGAGTAGAATTTTTAGTCTTCTGTATTGGTCTTTTGAGCTCCCAAAATTCAATATTTCTATTTAAGGATTCATTGCCACTGTCATAATCAAGAATAGACTGAACTTCATGAGTTTGAGTTGAAAAATGTTTTGAAAATAAGCTAATTTGCGTCCTCGAGTGGGTTACGTACCTGTTATTATGAAAAATACGATTTTTAACTTTGGGGTTCGTATGACTAACAATTTGTTTTAGAATTTTGAACATTCTGGAGTTTGGGGAAATTTTGCTAATGCCATCCCAGTAATTGTCTTTGGCTCCTTTAAAATGAAATTTGAATTTACTTCTATATTTTGTTATAATTGATCCAATATAAAATCGAGATTCTTCTGTATTTTTTCCATGCATGTCTTTTTAGACGGCTGAAGTTATGGCAAGCGGCATTCCACCATGGTGGATAATCTTTATTATCCAGAATTTTACTTGTGGTATGACTACTGATGGTCCGGGAAATTTGGCTTCTAATCGTATTTATAGTAGGCTGGTTTATTGAGTTAAATATTTCTATCAATTTTTTGATGATTGGATTCTATTTGATAGTTTTGATATATCTGTTTGCATTCTGGAGTTATGACCAAGAAGTGACAATGGGAATGTGATCGCTTTCAAATGAGCAATCAAAGACAACAGTCTCATTAAAAATGGAAGCGGAGCATAAAGTAAAATCAAGGATAGAGTATGTACTAGCATTAATGATACGAGATGGGGTGGAGGTGTTAAGAAATAATGAAGTTCGAATTGTTTAACCCAAAATAAAGGTCGGAGTGTTTAGGCTATTGAGGAAAGTTTTAATGCGGTTGATGTTAAGTCCTTGTGGTGCGTAAATATTTATGATAATGAAACTTTGGTTCTTAGAATGGACTTCTACAGCCAGATTTTTCAGATTTGGATCATTCTTTTTACTATAAACCACTCTTTCCAAATTTTTCGGGATACCAATTAGTATTATTAGGGTGTAGACGTAGGTATATCAGAAATTGGGCACATACATTTTCCCAAATTATATCGGTAACAATTATACCCATGAACTTTTCCAAAGTAAGCAATTGCACAGCGCGTATTGGGTCTTTTGTTGTAAATTGAATCTTGCCCTGTCGGATATATTTCGTGTTTTCAATTTGTTCGTGGCGATTGATTGATTTTTTTTATAAAGTCTTGGACCAAAAATGGTTTGTCTGAGGCATCTTTTGGTTTTCTCTGCATTAGCAATAATGATCGATTTCTTCATAATGTTGGTTACCCAGACGCATAACAAGTTCGTTAGGAGTCTTGGCACTTTTAAAGAACATATTGTTTAAAGCAGAACCCATAGTGATTTGTTGGGAAGAGTTCAAAGTTGAGGCATAATCCGAATTCAAAACGGAAAAGTCTGAATACGTTTTGATTTTAAGCAGATATTACATGGAGAAACGGGTAAACTTGCCTGTTTACCAAAAAAAAGAAAAGCAGAGACGGAAAAAAAACACCCTGTGATGTAGGCACCAAAAAAAAATTGAAGTCAGAGAGCGCGAAAACCACGCCACGTCAACCTTCGCCGTCCAACTTCCATCCAAATGTCAATATAGACCTTGACGATGACTTTGTTTCCGCACATTGCAATATTTACGTCGTGATTCTGTTTTCATGACATTTAATTTTTAACTATATCAAGGTTTTATCATTCTGCTCAAAAGTTTATGCTAGATTTATTGGTCAGTAAATTTCTCAAATTTTTTTTTATATCCCAACACAACTGTTGACCAGGTAGGAGTCGTAATGAAATAAACATCCCAGCAGTGTAAATATCCCCTAGATAATATTAAGCCAGCCTATCTGAAACAGTAGCAAGAAATTGACACTTGACACGAATGAAGAACGATTCTAGATTTAAAAATTAGTTTATTTAATCTAGGTTACCATATAATTGTGCGAACATTACTTTCATATGCTAAAATCAGATGACATGAAACATTTAAACACTACTAAGAATGGGCTCATTTAGAGAACTCCCTGGTTACAGAGATAAGTCACTAAATTCTTAACACATAAGAGAATAAAAATTATTAAACTTTGTGAATCGAAAATTAAATACGTGTTTAAAGCATAGGATATGAATGCAGCCATTTTGAACAGTGAATTTAAATCTCCATCGACAGTTAAAAGCCAAATAGTCGGGCAGAAAACCACAAACCAATTTGAGAGTTAATGAGCTATTTTTTAATAACAATAAGGTAAAGGGAATCCTCATTTAAATCTTTTTTTGGCTATTTCCTATTAAATTTATTAAACAAATCTTGTGCCGCCATGTTTAATTAAATATCAAATTAAAGTAATTTGTCAAATTAACTATTTATCAAAATGACTATTAAATTAAATATTTAATTGTGACGAAATCTTCAATGAAACTCTCTTTATGGCTCATGATATTTGATAGTAATAGTTTGGATTTATCTTAATATAAATAGGTCATTGTGGTTACGTATGTATGTTCCACATCTCCTCCTAAACCACTGGACTGATTTTAACAAAACTTTCCGCACTTTTTATTTGAAAAGTTACGAGTGAACTTTTTTTTAAAGTACAAAAGTTAGCTTAAATTTCGGTTAATTAAAAATTGAGCAATGCGTTTTCCCGTGATATCTTTGGAAAATATTATCTCGCGAAACTATTTTTACACTTTATTAAATTTGAAAAAATTAGCTTCTCAGTGACAAAAATTTTCATTACATACAATTTGTTTCTCTCATTTTAATATTTTTCAAAATTAATTTTGAACAGAATTCATAACAATATTCTTTATTGTTGAAGAACTGTCGCCAGAATACATTAACAGAATTTTGGACGAATGCTAAAATAAAATTTTAGAATTAGACGGTTAACAATTTATATCAGGGCCAACTATTCATACGATTTATTTTCATGCTTTAAATTAATGAATAATTAACTATCTAATTTAACTGTTTCAAAATAATCATTAAAACCTTTCTTTTACTTAACCCAATTATTTATATTAAGATTTCTTATGTATGTGGCTATGTTCCACATCTCCTCCTACACTGCTTCAGCAATTTCAACCAAACTTTGCAAACTTATTATGCAAGACTAGAGGAAGATTTTGTCAACTTTTCGATGTCCGAAAGTTAAACAGTCGTTTAATTGGAAATTAACCAAAACAGTTTTTCCGTATTAACTTCGGGGTAAATTATCAACCAAAATATTTTTATACCATCTTAAAATTCAAATTTTACCTTTTCAATGATACCAATTTTTTATATCTGTGAAATGTTTCCTTCAACTTTTATTATTTTTCAAAATTTAATTAATAAATTATTACAGAAGACTATTCTTAAATAAAACAAATTTGATGGTGACTGACAACTGTGGGACTTTGAACAATTTTTTCTGTAAATATTCTTAAAAAGTGAAAGATCACTGTCAACTTTAAAAGGCCCAAAAGTTAAGTTTTTTAAAATTAAAAATTAAGATTTTGCGATTTTTTGTGATATCTGTCGAAAGTGTTATGTTACAATAACTATTTTTCTACTATATTAAAGTTTAAAAAATAGCTTTTCAGTAACACAAATTTCATTTGCGTTCAAAATTGTTGCTCTCATTTCAATAATTTTTTAAGAAACTCAATCTATGCAATATTCGTACGTATGTGTCTTATAGACTAAAACACTACTGGACCGATTTGCGCGCGGTTTTTTGCAAAATGATCGGCGTTGTCCGGGGAATTTTTAAGGCTATTAAAATCCTCGATTTGACCATTAGGAAGAAAGCCAGGGGTAGAACGTCTGGATGGTGCGATGTCGCCAATTTGTTTGCATTACTTATCGCCAAACCTCCGGTAATCGGCGCACAGTTTTGACAAACCCTGCGTAACGCGATATGCGCAGTAGCGTATTCTTCATGGAGTATTTATACATGCATTTGCTTTGTGATGTATCACTACGCGCACCGTACTAACAAGTGACCAGTTCTTACCTTTGAAAATTTTTATGTCTCTGCTTCTAAATCTGGGTCTCGGCTCTAATTGAAAACTAATAAAACCTGGAAAAAACAGATTCTCGATCTGACCAGTAGAAAGTTAGGGTCCTAATAATACTGGAAAGTTTGTCTACCATTGGTATCGTTTAGAGAATGCTTGGCGCAACTCCTTCCTAACAGAAAATACATGTCCGTCTCGAGAACTCCTAAACGGCGAAGGGGCAGAGGCCCGAAATTTGCACACGACATTCTGGGGGTGCATTTGTAGGTCAACTGTGCTATTTTTGACTTCGAGAATTATTTAATTAAATATCTTAAACTAATTAACGAAAATTACCCACTGTTAAGCCTAATGTATAGACTTTCTCGCCAATAACTTCTAAAATATTTACTGCACGAAAATTATTTTTATACCATCTTAAAGAGCAGAAAATTATCTTTTTAATGATACAATTTAATTGTTTTGCGTTCTTTTCCTTAATTTAATAAATATTTCAAATTTATTCCATACACAATTTGTAACAATGGCTTCTACTATTATAATTAAATTAAAACCAATTTATCATTATCAAATCTTCATTCCCGTATTTCTATCACTGTGAAAGTCATGATAAAAAAAAATGGTTTTCTTTGAATATTAACAGAAAGCAGAATTTTTACTTTCGATTTCATTTCATCTCGTATACACCTTTTCAATATGTTTGCACCACAATCCAATGATGTTAATTACTCTTTCTGCGATGTTTCATTTAATTTTGCAAATTTTAAAATGATTATAATGAGTGTAAAATCCTTCAAGATTGAGCCCTTTTCCTACCAGAGGGCGAGGAGCTACGGAGAAAAAGAACATTATGCGATTTTTTCTGGTCAGTGACAAACACTAAAGAGAATTGTAGTCCTGATAATGACTAACTCCAAGATATGAAAGAGCTTATGTTCAAACTAAGGAAAAAAAGGGGAGGAGTGGTAAACTGCTTGTAGAGAGAGCCGGAGCACGGCAGTAGATTAATGAAAATCAACGAAAGACGCTGCTGCGAAAAACTCTATCAAGTTGAAATTGTTATAAGTGCCTGGATTTCAAAATATTTTTATAGCAATGTATTTTTTATTGTTAAAGAACAAGAATTAGCATAAAAAGCTGTTGCTAGAACATATAAACAAAATTCTAGATGAATACTAAAATTTAAAAGCAGACGATTCATAATTTATATCGGGAACAACTATTGATCTGGTTTATTTTGTCGCTTTTTATTAATGAAAATTTAACTATTTAATTGACCCAAAACATTCTTCAATCCTTCTTATACTTCACTATTTATGAAAGAAATTCGAAGTAAAAATGTTTCAGACGATAAAGGGATTTTTGTATTATAATTTTCTATACAAAAATAGTTTTTTCATTTAAAAATATTAGACATAAGTATTTTAATCCCGAGCAACGCCGGAAACAACAGCTAGTTGTTAATAAAATTTGAAGTACCTATATAACGGATAATTTATGGAGGAAATTGGCTATCGCCTGTTTTTAAAAATTGTCTGGTTCAATTGATATTCTAATTTTAATTAAAAACGTTTCAGATCAGAAAAGGATTTTGTGTATTATTTTATAAAATAGTTTTTCATGAATATTAGACATGAAAGCATTTAATTCCGGAGCAAAGATGGGTATATCAGCTTGCTTATCGTATAAAAAGTGGAAGTGAATGCTGCTGATGGGAGCTTATTAACAAAGTATCACATGCATAGGTTAAAACGCAATCCAAGTTGGAGGGGGTAATATATATATATATATATATATATATATGTGTGGGTGTCAGGGATGGCCAACTGAAGACAAGTTTTTTGAATGAAAAGATTTAATGATGATTTCTAATTACAGTTAAATGGCTTGATAAATGAGTGGCTATGTACAGATGATAAACACAAGAACACAAAGTAATAATCGTTGGAGAGTCACACACGTCTTTTCGTCGTTAAGATTGTCTGTTGAGCAAGCGTCGTTCTTTTTCGAACATCCCATCTGGATGTCACATCGTCAACTAACTGGTTCTCCTTAGATCCGCTAGAGGCGCGGCGGGAATGACGTGGGCTGCCGTCAGTCTGGCACCACATTCTCGGCCTTCCTGGATTCGGCTGGTCCTCCAGACGACACTGCAATTATACAAACAAAACAGAGAGAAAAAGAAACACAACAGAAATCGAAAGTTACAAAGTTCTGAAAAAGAAAAAAGTTCATGATATTAGAGTTCTGACATCGTGTTCCAGGGTTTCAAATATTCAGCACAAGTTGTCGTAAAATTGGGTCCTTCGTGGTTTCCCTCTTTGATAACGTCATAGGTATTTCCTCCTTTTGCTCTAGTGATACTGTAGGGTCCAAAATACTTCGGCTTAAGTTTCAGGTTTGGTCCAAATTGAGTTCTTTTGATGGCAACAAGATCTCCAACTCTGTAGGGTTTTGGTTCTCGTCTTCTTAAATTGTATGTTTTCCGGTTTTCTTCTTGAAGATTTGCTGCTTTGCATGCTTTCTTAGTTCTTCTCTTTGAGCTTCAAAATTGGCTTGGAATTCAGCTTCGACCATTTCTTTGAGCTTATCTAAGCCTCCAGTATTCATCTTAGTACCAAAAAGCAATTCGAAAGGTGTGGTGTCGATACTTCGTTGATAGGTGGAATTTATCGTTTGCTGTAGTTCATTTGTGAACTTATACCATTTGTTTGGATTTTCCAGGGATAATTTTGAAAGAACTGATATGATGGTCTGGTTGATACGTTCAATCTGTCCATTGGCTCTTGGCAGGCCAGTTGTAATTGCATGATGTTTTATTTCTTCTTTGGCACAATAATCGGCAAAATCACCAGAGGTAAAAGCTGTACCTCTATCAGAGATTATTTGGAAAGGGCTTCCAAACACAGCTTTTTGAATTTCCAACTTTGCTATCACTTCAGCTGATGTTGTGCTTTTTGTAGGATAAATCCATACAAATTTAGTAAATGCGTCGATGATTGCCAAAACATATTTATAATTTTTATTCGTACTCTCCAAAGGTCCAAGATGATCAATGTGATACGTGTGCAACGGCGTGTCTTCTTTTTGTAACGGGTGCAGAAGACCCTCCTTCTTTCCTCTTTTCTGATTTATCAGGATACAATGTATGCAGTTGGATATGATCTTCTCTACTTTTTGTCTAAGTTTGGGGATGTAATAATAATCCTGAAGGTGTTTCTCGGTGTATTTAACTCCAGTATGTCCTCTTTCATGTGCATTTCTTATAATTTCGGTTTGCATACTGTCAGGCACAACTACTAATTCTTTACCCTCAACAAATTTATACAAAATTCCGTTTCGATCACAATACTTTTCGTAAGCAGAAATTCTTAATAATTCTTTTATTGATTTTACTTCATTGTCACTATCTTGAGCTGATTTTAATCTAGGTAAGATGTTATCAAATGAGATACAAAATATGTCTATGGGAGATCTACTTAGGGCATCAACATGAGTCATCCGTGTACCAGAACGATGCTCAATGACGTAATCGAATTCTTCCAGCAATAAAGCCCAACGTGCAACGCGAGTAACCAAGTCTTTTTTTTGCATAGTTTTTTCGAGCGCGGAACAGTCTGTTACAATTTTGAAAGGAATTCCTAATAGGTAAACACGAAATTTCTTTACAGCCTCTATCACAGCAAGAGCCTCAAGTTCATAACTAGAATATTTCTTCTCGGCGTCTGTTGTTTTCTTACTCATGTAATAGGTAGGATGGAAGTTTTTATCATCAGGGGATTTTTGCATTAAAATAGCTCCGTATCCCTCTAAGCTAGCGTCAGTGTGCAATTCAGTTTCGTAATTAGGGTTATAAATTCTTAATACAGGTTTTTCAGCTAATATTAATTTTAATTGATTAAATGAGATTCTTTCCTCTTCACCAAATTTAAACTTTCGGTCTTTCTTCAAGAGATCACTTAATGGTCTGGCAATAGTGGAGTATTTTGGGATAAACTTTCGGAAATATCCGGTGAGTCCTAAGAAACTATGAATTTGTTTTAAATTAGCTGGTTCCGGAAAATTAAGGACAGCTTTAGTTTTTAGAGTAGATGGGAAGATTTTACCATCTTCAACGACATGGCCCAAGAATTCAATGCGCTTCTTCAAAAAATGAGATTTGTTAAAGTTGATCTCTAGTCCATATTCACTAGCAATGCTTAGAACACGTTCGACTCGTTCAATTCCTTCTTCAAATGAGGAGGATAAAATGATGATGTCATCCAAGTACGGGAGAACAATACCATCATTAATTAAAGGTCGAAAAATGGTGTTAATGTATCTTTGAAACACGGCTGGAGAGTTGCATAATCCAAAAGGGACTTTAAGGAATCGATATTGGCCTTCATGGGTGACGAAAGAGGTATATTTTCTACTATCTTTGTTTACATCAACATGGAAGAATGCATTCTTAAGATCTATAGTACTGAAGACGCGTGATCCTTGCAATCTGTCTAAAATATCCTCGATTAATGGGAGGGGAAATCTATCCTTTACAACGACTTTATTTAATCTCCTATAATCAATGCAAACTCGAGGGGTTCCATCTTTCTTTCGGACGATTACCACTGGGCTACTGTATTCTGAAGAACATGGTTCTACAATCCCTTGTTCTAACCATTCAGCTACTTGAGTTTGGACAATTTTTTTCTCTAAAAATGGTAATCTATGAGGCTGATGGGAAATAGGTTCATTACTTTTTACCAAAATGTTCAATTCAACATTTGTTGTTTTAGTTTTGTGCGGTACATAATTTAAAATTGATTGTTGTACCTTATCTTTAAAAACATTTGGAACGTCAGGTCCAATGTTTAGTTCAACTTCGTTAGGGGTTACATCAATAGGTAGGACGGATAATGACTCAACTTCCTCTATACGCTGAAATTTTTCTTTAATCACAATTCCATCTTCATTAATTACCGTCTCACCTTGCATCAATACATTCATACCAACAATCACATCATAAGACATAACATTATTTTCTACAACATATATATCTGCATTACACTTGAAATCATCAATTTTAATGTTACCCTTAAAATAACCTAATGGGTTTACTTTGCATTTACCAAATCCACTTAAAGAGAGATTCAATGGGTACAATTTACAAATATTTAATTTATCAAACACTGATTTACGAAGCAACGTCGCTTGACTTCCAGTATCGATAAGTGAATTAACGCTTATATCTTCAATTGTTACTTTATTGTCAAGTTTTGGTTTGAATTTAACGTCCAAGGTGGCTACTTCTGGTTTAGACTTCGTTTTATAACATTCTGAAGCTTTATGTCCGAAGGTTCCACATTCAGAACATTTAAATCCTTTATCCTTATGTACACAGAATCGTGAGATATGATTTGGGTCACCACAGTTAAAACAAAATTTACTCTTGCGACTTTCAAAATTATTATATTTCATTCTTTCAAACCCACCACTTGATTTTACTTTATTTGCACTTTCGTTTTTAGAGTTGAATCTATCATCATGCCCTTGTTTCGGTTTTAATTTATCAAAAGAATTAAATCTAGGATTGGAATCATATCTTGCTTTAGTTTTATCGAAAACGGCTTTACTTTTCGCGTAATCACTCTTTATTACTTCATAAACTTTAAGTTTTTCTTTAAATTCAAATAAATTCTTACATCCGTACAAAATTGTTTTGTTTTCTTGCCTATCATTGATACCTTTAATCACATAATACATTAAAGCGGCATCTTCAATTTTACCAGAACTGCATAATTCTTTCATTTTTAAAAAGTATTCTGGAGCGGATTCAGAATCCCTCATTTTTCTTTTACTCAAGAGTTCATGCAAGTGAGCTGAATTTATCTCGAAAGAAAATTCATCGATCAACGCTTGTTTCAATTTTTGCCACGAATTAATTTGTGGTTCCGTTCTTACAAAAAGAGCAGCAGTTCCGCCAAGCGACCTTTTAGCAAAGATAAACTTTTGTAAGTCTGACAGACTAAACAATTGGGAAATGTTTTCAAAGTGATCTAACCAATTAGCTATATTTTCATGCGATTCTGCATTAAATTTAGAAATGGCACTTTCGATATCGGAATAATTTATAACAGTATTCTGAACGACAGAGCTTTTATACTTATCAACAAATTGCATGTCATAAATCTTATTTGCATCACACTGCGCTTCACAACACTGCGCTTCACACTGCATGGAAGAATCTCTTTTATTTGAACTTTCACCTTCGAAAGAATCGCTTTTTTTATTTTCTTTTTCGAAATCATTACCCGTTTCTTCGTCAGCTGACTCATCGATATCTGCCCGCGAAAATTCAGCTAACGCTTCAAGGTTACACAAGAAAGAAAGAATTCTTTTTGATACTTCCGGCTTTGGGCCATCAAATGAAATATTTAAAATATTACATATCGTAATGAGTTCGTTCAGCGAAAATAACTCATCTACACTTTCTAACTTTTTTTTAAATTCGTCACTTTCGACTTGAAAATCAAATCCAATAAATTCTCGTATTCTCTTTCGATTTGATCTGTCGCCAAGAGAACCGAAAAGGAATTTATGCAAAATCTTTATTTTTTCTGTTTTACAATTCTTCAATGCAGTGCTAATTTCTTGAATATCATTTAAAGTAGTCATTTTAACAAAATGAATGCTACTTACCCCTTTCAGAAGAAATGATATATAATCCGGTTTCGTAAATAATCAACAATGTCCACTTTCACAGTTTTTTTTCACAAAGTTTTTTTTTTACAAAGTCACAGTTCTTCAATTATCAGTTCAGTTCATTTATATTGCGTCATATCCTTGTTCATTCGTCTACATCAATCGTCAAAAATATTTGCGTTTTATCAATCATATTGCATTCTATTTATCATATTGCATTCTATCTATCATATTGCAGTCCATCCCACTTCTGAATTGTGGGTGTCAGGGATGGCCAACTGAAGACAAGTTTTTTGAATGAAAAGATTTAATGATGATTTCTAATTACAGTTAAATGGCTTGATAAATGAGTGGCTATGTACAGATGATAAACACAAGAACACAAAGTAATAATCGTTGGAGAGTCACACACGTCTTTTCGTCGTTAAGATTGTCTGTTGAGCAAGCGTCGTTCTTTTTCGAACATCCCGTCTGGATGTCACATCGTCAACTAACTGGTTCTCCTTAGATCCGCTAGAGGCGCGGCGGGAATGACGTGGGCTGCCGTCAGTCTGGCACCACATATATATATATATTATAATCTTTTTATCGAAGAATGGCTTTGGGTTATAGAGGCCATGATCGGTGAAGATATTCAGAAATTTTCCGGAAGTTGTGTCATGAGAACCATTGCAATATGTAACTTCCTATAAGGAATCCATTTAAAAATAAATAAAACGTAACTGTGCTCGCTCTAACTACGTATCAACCATAAAAGAAAAAGTGAACGTACTCTGCAAACATTGGCATGCCCAGCTTTATCTAAACTGGTACGCAAGTCAAATTCTTGAATTAAAATTTTGATTTTGGGTAATTTGAGAAAAATGTAGTTTTACGTTTCCCGCTTCGAAAGTGTTAAAAAAAAAGGCTCCGTAAATAATTCAAACTTCTGTTGGGTGACATGGTTTATAGAATGAAAACAAACGATAGAGCACTGATTGGTAATTCAAAAATGCCTTCTGCAATTTTTTATTCAGAAAAACGAAAGTATTACTACAAATTACTATTGAAAGCAGTCGTGCTTCAATACTTGTTGTAGCGGTGAGCAAATAAACAATGTTTGGTGGTTAAGAAACAAAGTATTATAAAAAAGACAGAGAAAATTCCGAGAAAGGCTAAACATGCATATTTGGATATATCGGCAAGAAAGAATTAAGATGCAACCGTGACACTAATGATAGGCACTCTTTTTGCCTATAGAGTATTTACTTTTCCCATCCTACACCTCCAAAACATGCAATGAAATTCGATGACATAATAGAATTGCAACTAGTTCGGATAATACCACATTGCGTTATTTATGCAAAATTATAAAAATATTAATAGATAAAATTGGTTATGAAAATTAAAACAATAGATGATATAATAAAATGATACAAGATAATACATTTGGTCGTGATTGAGTCGCAATCGAATTTACAGACCTACAAAATAGTACCTACAAATGGACGGTCGAGTTAAAACGGAGACCTCGCTTTCTCTCGGTCAATTAATACGTAGCTTATAGGTTCTCCAAAATATTAGAGTAGCTTTTGTTATCGAAAAAGATTACACCTAAGAATATATTGTTTAGCTTGGCTTTTGCTGCTCTATTTTTATAATTTTATTTAAATGGAATATCATAAATTAAGGTATAAAACCTTTTCATTTCATTATTTCTCTGCTTCAGGATATAAATTTTGTGTTTTTGTGGGGGAGAGGTCGAAATAGACTGAGGCCTTGTGGACCAAAACGGGGGAATTTCTTTCACATTTTTTTTATTTTACACCAAATAGGGCAAAAGCATAGCTCGGTCAGGTCCTTTCCCAATCTTCAACTATTTTCTGTTGCTCCTTTGTTAGCAACGTCATTGGAAAACATAAATAATCGCACTTGTCAGTTTTTGCCAGAACCCTTCTATTAGATGCCGATTAAAAAATGGACCCTCTTCAACCCCTTGACCATTTCGGTTTGTT
>BGPR01002500.1:68373-85215 GCA_013235015.1 Araneus ventricosus | reverse complement strand
TATTTCTATGTATTTAAGCAGAACGAATCGGAATTTAGCAGACTATAAACAGGTGCCTCTCGAAAATACCAATAAATTCTCTTCTTGGGTGCCGTTAAAACTTGCCAAGTTTAAAAAGACGAAAAAATACCTAGTCTGGTTATAACAAACTATTTCAAGTGAACTATTTCTTGTAGTCCTCCGACATAGGATTTGAGGACCATCCGCCAGTATAGCGATTATCTTGTAGAATATCTTGCTAGAGCGTCCATGGAAGGAAATGTGGATTCTGTGTTCATTCCGTCTATTCTTCAGCACCTTGTGCATTGACTCGCTAAATGGGAAAAGAACTTTTACCATCTAATTGTTTCAGCAGATTGAACTGAAAGATATTGCATGTTCCTCAAACTTTCAAGATAGAACTTAGTCGACTGTCAAAATCCACCTCCGAGGCATGGCGAAGGGAAAAAAATACCTTTCTCTATGCGTTAATTTAAGCTGCGGTTCCTAAAAAAAATCATATGATTCTTGAAAATGAAGGGAAAGAAACGAGTTCACTTTCAATAAATCAAGAATCAATCTGTTTTACACATTCTCTCTTTCAGTCGAGAATAATCAAACAGATGGCCCTCTGAATTATGTAGAAAACAAAGCTTGAGGATTTCACCTTTAAAATCTTTTGCCTTTTTCAGGATAGGAGAAGATGGGAAAGAATCAATCGATGCTTCCATATAATATTCGAACTAAACAGCATATCCCCCTGTCTTTCGAGTCGGGAGTAAGCAGACTAATACATGGCCCTATTGAGCATGCCGAAGCAGAAAAAAAACTTCGTCACGCACCGAAATGTGTATAATTCCTTCTAGCACTTAATTCCCTTAATTAGAGAAACTCTTATTTTTTTATAGCAGTTATTACAAGGGAACTTCTGTAGACATCGGGGAGTCGAAGTAAAATACGATATGGGGGTCTTCGAAATGAAACATTGCTCTATCTCTTCTGGAGGCATGTAATTTGAGAAGAGGATGAAAAAAACTGTTGATCCTGTATATCAGGAAAACCGAAACTGCAGAGGAAGTGAAGAGTAATCCTTCTTAGATGAATATATATAAATCCTTAATAGACCAGTATATAAATCCTTCCTGAACAGTGGTTCTGCAATTTTCAACAACAGTAGAGGCTTGCAAGTGTAGAGTATATTTATTTGAGAATTTGCATTTTGCTGAAATCAAATAATTTGGAATGTTTTAACAAATAGTATAAACTAAAATATACTCTTCGTAATTTACTTAACTATTCGTTTTTTAAAGAAATTTAAATTCTGAGCAGCAAATATTTTTCAAATACTATTTGTAAAGGTATTTGTGTATAAAATGTGTAATTTGTTTAGTAATGACATGCGATTTTTTGGTATGTTTCGGAGGTGCAAGCAACATATTAAGAAAATTTACGGACGTTTTTTTTTGTAAATTCTGAAGACATATTTTTTCTAATGCTGTTTAACATGATTATAAACATAAATATGACGATTAGAAAGTAACTTAAGTAATGTTGAATTGTTAGGAATTTTATATTTGAATTTTGAAAAATTTGAAGATAAAATTATAGCCTTGCGAGATCTTGTGAAATTCAAAATAATATACATTTTTAAATTTTACTAATCGCATGTTTATTAGAAATTTTATGTCCTATTTGAGGAACTGGCCTTTTTTCGATATTGCCATCCTCGGATGCCATTTACATAATTACTAAAAACCTAAGAATCTCATTGAAATAAAACTCTTAAAAATGGAAATTCAATGCAACAAGAACATTTTATTAAATTGTGCATTTATTAATTCGATGAGAATGTTTTTCCAAAATTTTCGGTCATTAAAACTATTTAATTATCAATACACGACAGGTTTGTTGAGGTTTGAAATCTTTACAAAATGTTTGTATTTTCCACTGAGGTTAAAGACTGTTCATTGCAAGCCAGATTAATCCCACGTAAATTTGTACACATTTCATAAAGACTTCGTTACTTGAAATTCAGGTGTCTAATTTTACAAGTAACTCTTTGAGCATCGGATATTAAAAACCTCAAATGGGAAAGTGTACCATTTAAATAACAATACCTTGATAGAATTGATACTTTTGTCAGATCTTCACAGAACGCTCCCCCTCTACCATTTAAAAATAAATCAAATTGTTCGTAAAATAGGATGAACAATGCTGAAACGTTTCAAAACTAGATGAGAAGTATGTAAAATTACTTATCAGCAAGAGAATATGAAGAAATGTCATGCTTTCAAATCTCATAATAAAATTTATTTTAAATGTTTAATATTTTCATAAGTCTCGGACTGTGAATATGAATGCAAGAGTTGTTGTAGTACTTTCATAATCAGTATTGAGAAGATCATATTGTTAGAAAAGCATTGTTTGAGTTCATGAATCGGATGGAGTTCTTGGAATCGTTGTCCATTAATCCATAGCAGAAAGCTACCTTAAATTGACGATTTCTAAATGAATCCGTCAATTTCAATTAAAATATGCTAAGTATTAATTTTAAACTCTGTAAATTCTGAAAAAGTGCCTATTTAAGAACTTGCAGCACTATTTGCTGTAATGATCTATTCGAAAGGGCACCGTTGTTTTGTGGTATTTAACTACTAATCTTTTCCCGCTTCGAAAGTGCGTGCTGTATTTAAATTTAACCTATTCATTGTTCAATTTTATGCATATATTACATGAAGTGCATAAAACCTCAAATATTCTGACCTATTAGTTCAAACAAAATACACTCCCAACAATGTTGTATAATTAGTAGTAGAAAAAAATCACAAGTGGTAGGGAAGTAATAATCGAAATAGGCTCCTGTGTATGTTCCTGTAAATGATTTATATATTTATATAACAGAGCAGTTATGATTTATATATGATTTTGGCCTTGCAAATTTTATGGCGATGTCGTCAGTATCCTGTCTGATTACTGTAAATAGAATGCCAAGCAAAAGAAAAATGTTCTTGTTCTTAATGAGTTAAATTTAATGCTTGGTCACATTGTTTGGCTTTCCTTTTGGAGTTTTAGCCGAGCATAATTATGGAATTTTACATTCATGTTCATTATTTAATATTTGGTAGTAGCCTGTAAAAATAATTTTCAGAAATAATTTCATATTAATTTTCGCCCCATTTGCATTAATTGCGTCAAGCTTTTGTTTTTATTATGAATTGGTAATACCGAGTCAAGATATTGATAAATTTCCTTTGAAGCTCTAAAAAAATGCCTTCAGCAGTTTATATAATCCAGAAACTCTTAATTGTTTTTCCAAACGATCTCGACATTTTTAGTTTTTTCTTTTGCGTCTTTAGTAAAACTATTTCTATTTATTTCACATAGGCTTCATTGTCAAGTTTCAAAGGATTTTTTACGTCCTTGATACATTACGACCTACTTAAATCTGAAATATATCTTCAATAAGCACATTTCTATAAAATCCTTGCAACAATTTGGGGTAAACTCAGCAATTCCTCTCTTTCCCTCGTATGAAATTTACACAAAGTATTGTTTTATGCCCATATTTTAATAAGTGTTTGGAAACGCAGTTACCTTTTCAAGTTGTAACAGTTAATTTCTGAGAAATTGAATACAGTTGATATTAATTGACTATAATGCATATGCAGTTCCTGAATATTAAATATTAAAAGTAACTCGATAAGGTAGCAGAGCAGTTACTATTACTACCTAAAAAGCTAGAATATACTTTCAGTCAATTATTTCCCTGAATTGAAACTAGTTTTTCGTCGTTAACATTAGCTTTAATATAAAAAATAGGGAAACGACAAAAATGAACGCAGATTCAAGAGATTGGTTTTCCTTTCTTTCCTAAATTCTTGGCATTTCTTAAGCTGGGCATTCACGAGAAGGTTAGTTATGCCATTTGTCGCAATTCTGGCTTTTTCCCCCACCCATTTGAATCGAAGAATTAGGCAAAGCATTCTCGGATGTTCGAAAGTTTGTTTTGAGACAGGGTTCATAGTCGCAGAATTCCTGCCACCCAGACTTCTCTTCCCCCAAACGGGGGATTTCGAGTTTCATTTTTAGCCTCAACGCGAGGTCTCGATGTAGTCAGATCCTTTGTTTTACCGCTACCCTCGCATCCAGGTCTCAAATTGGAATCGGCAGATTGAGATTTTAATTTCTTTTGAAATTCCATTTCGAATCATTTGCTCCAAATTTGACAGATTTTCGACACTGACGATAGGCTTTTCCTTCCCGTGTACCAAAAATTCCATTTTGGAAGAGCGGTGAATAGCTCCTTTATACATTAATGAGAATTTATTTTCTGAGAATTTTGATTTAAGTAGCTTAAAATATTATTAATCACTGACGTGCTGAATTACTATTTCATCTGTTACGGGCAAATCTATCAAATAACCGAAGCTGAGGATTGTTTATGAATTGGCACCCATCCTCAAAAGATTTAATTTTTCTATATTTATTCTGGTTGGTCACTATGACCTACTGGTAAATTCTTCACTCCGTGTATGAAGGATCGTGGGTCTGCCCGATTTTAGTGAAGATCCGTCATGTATATCAGCGAAGTGTACCTGAAGTCTACCGTCGAAGCTCAAAAGTCAATCTGTTGGTGTTGTGTGGAAATTCGGGGACGTGGTGCTGAACGGGGTATTGTCCTCGTCACCTGACTACGGTTCAGAAGTGAGTGGTTTGTCCTACGAAATAGCCAGTTTCTGACTTCCAAATGTTGTGTTAAACAAAGAAAAGAAATTCAAGTTCATTTTAAAATGAGTGCAGGCTATTATGGCTAATTTGGATATCTTTATTAACTAGAAAATCATCCGTAATGGTAGACGGTTGTAAATTGCCTTTTCATTCGAGAGATTTCCCGTCAAATTTGACGTGTTTATGCTAGATATATATACTTGAGAAATATTAAACATTGATTGTAAACAGATAAAATAAACGCGTGTTTTATGCCAGGAAATATTTTTTATTTACATATTTCTTTATTCAAAAAACCTTCTGGTAAAGTTTTAAATTATAGTAAAATAATTCAATAACCCTGATATTCTCTGCTTGTCAGACGTTGCCAAAAAACATTATCAAATTATATCAGGATTGAAATGAGAGGTATCGTTGCATCCACCTATATCCCGCGCATTATTACCACTGGCGTGATTTACTACTTTCTATTAAACGGAAATTTGAAATTTATGATGAATATAATTTAATTTTTCGGGAACTATTGATCATAGCAAGATAAATTTTATATCAATCGATAGCAAATGTTATTTCACTATTTTAGAGCTATTAAATTTGAAATTAGAACAATTACTTCTTTAAATTTAAAATTACTGAACTTTAGGTGCTCTAACAATGAAATGTTTAACATCTCGCAGTGCTGACGTCAGAGCGTTACCGGATCAGTGAGAGACGAATTTGGGTAATTATAGTATTTTAATGTGAAATTTCCTTCAAACAAAATATGCACAGCCAGCACGAGTATTTTGTTACGGATCTAAGAGTTTATTTCTAATTGAATTTAGCTTAAATTTAAGTTCTTATATTTACATAAATTTTTTATTTGAATTTCATCTGAAATTAAATTTAATTAAATTTGGTTGAAGGAGACATACGACTGTTCGATGTTTTCGATTTTATGAAAAAAATATATATTTCCCTGTCTTTTCTGAAGAATCTAAAATAATCCGCGTTAAAAATCTCCTATAATTATGAAAGAAAATGTAACTGATATTCAACATAAACATTGAATGTGGCCGTAACTTTGAAGCGCTATATCTCAATGTGCTTTTCCATATTGTGCGCACGATATCTAAAGAACCATTAAATATTTTTTCGTAATGTTTACTGAATATGCATTGTGCCATCTTCTACAAATTGAACGACATTTTTGAGCACATATCCTCCAAAGAAGTTTTCTTGGCGGTTAGAAAAGTTGAAATTTTAACAATTTTTAACATTTTTATTTTAAATTGGTACATAAAGTGGAAATTAAATTCAAATGTTAATAAATTGAGGTTCAGTTTCTTAAATAGATTGTTTGGATTACTTAGATACCCAAAATATTGTGTTTAGACCAATATTTTATCCATAGTCATGCGTTCAAGGTAACTCGTCGTTCTCCTAAAATTATACCCATATTTATTACTGTCTCAAAAAAATACATACCGATATAAAGGTTTGAAAATGTGTGTACTAGAAGAGAACATATATTTTTCTAGAAAAAAAATTCGTGAATTGCATTAATTCAGAGATATAATGTATCGAATTTGAGAGTTCCCCCATTTTTTCGACGTTTACGAGTCGTATGCCCCCTTATTTTGGCTTGAACTTAAGTTGAAACAACTCTTTAATTTTTTTTTTAAATGTTGGGAGGAGTTCTAGAACTGTTTATAGAAAATTTCCAAACTTAAAACACAAGTTCTAGCAAATTTGCAAACTCTTTATTTTTTTCAGCTTTCAGTGATTTCTAAAATAATTATATAGCTAGGTAGAAATCACGAGATTCTCAATTAGAAATATTTGAAGACTATAATAATTAGGAAAGTATTTCTCCTGTTTGGTCTTGAAAGATAATATCGTTTAAATTCCGGATTTATTTCCGGACTAGCTTTCGTATTCTTGGATAAATTATAGTAAACCTCAAAAAATACTTGATGCTTTTTGTTTTGAATCCTCATTCACAGATCTAAAGATATTTTGTCGACATTCGAGCAGAAGTGCAAACGCCTTTTCACAAAAATTGTTTCCGGCTGAAAAAAGGAGAGCCGGATTATAAATCTTTTAAATCGATCTCTATTGATGCAGAACTGAAACGTAAGAATTTAACTTTCTGCGATCACGTGATTCTGTTATATTATTGTTGAGGGCATGTGGCTAAGCACTTATCCGCATTTTGAAGTTGTAATTTAGAGTAAAAAATGACCTACATATTTCTTCATTTTGTGTCCGTTCTCGACTTATTTAAAATCGCTACTTAGTAATACTGAAGGGCTTTACTTTTTATGCTTCCTGCATATCTACATCAATACACGATCGTTCTTTTTGTTTTCGATAATGTTGAAGGTATTATTTAAAGACCTTTGAATTAAAATAGTTTTGAGTGTGACAAAAAGTGCACGTTTTATCAGTAAGAATTATTGAATTCTACTCGCACGGAAGCGCAATATAAAAAATGAAATGAATTTTCTAGTATTTTTTCCTCTTGTTCTCCAGCTACAGTGGTAATTTATGCCATTTCAGACAAAAACACTTAATTGATAGGCTATTTGTATAATTTTTCAGTATGATGAATTTTCGGAGAATATTTGTTCGTGTATGCAAGGTCCTGACAGATAATAAAAACATGGAAAAATTTAGTACGAATGAATGCTTCCAAAAATAATACAGAATTAAGGACTCCAAAATACTTAATGCTACACAAGAAAACTTATTGTAGTAAAATGGATGATAAAGTTCAAAACCCATCATTTGGTTCCTAATTTTGTGCGATAAATATTCATAATGGGTCGAATTATTGTGAACTACTCGAACTAAATAAGAGTTAATTCTGGTTATGTCCTTAAACGATTAATGCAGATTTAGATATTCGTTCTGCAGCGTCTTTTTAAAACACATTTGTAATTTTCCTCTTGGATTGCAAAAAAATATTAGTCTTCAGAATAACTGAATTATCTTCGTAAAAGATGCTTTTGGCTGCATCTATTAAAAGCTAGCCATATTTTTCTTGACTTGCTGACATTGTCATGTGTGCTTGCGTAGAAAGATCCCGAAAGAAATTTGAAAGGAACAAATATTTTAGTTTTTCGTCATGAAGAATTATCTGCTCAAGAATAAATGCATTGAAGTTGCAAAAGTGTGTATAAACAAATGTTTAATAAGCTTTTATTTAAAAGGCAGTAAACTTTCATATTAGTAGTATCGATTTGCGTAGATTGGGTTCATGTTTGTTCCCATCTTAAAAACAGTGTGTTTGATTTTATTTATTTAAAACATATCTTTTGAAACGTGTTGGCGCAACAATTTATTTCAAATAGATATTAACTAACCTTAGTTCAGAAATAAAACTTCGTCGTATAATTTAAAAGAATACGTAGCAGATTAGGGCATTGTGACAAAGATGTTTGAAGGCAAAAAATTTTGATTAGAAATTAGTTGTATGAGGAAGAGACTTTGTGCGTTGGGGGAACCCGCCAAAAATAATCCATTTATAGGAAAAAAATCGTATAATTTTTTTTCCAAATTCTGTCTCCAGAAGTCTTCTCCGGATTAGTATACATCAAATTTGGCAATATTTATTAACTGAATTTCGACTAAAAATTGTTTTCTCAGTTCTAGACTTTACACACGCAAGAATGGATTTAGAAACTGCTTAACGCAAGAAAGGATTTATCGAGATTCGGAAAAAAATTTTATAGACCTAAAAGTTGACCTCGTTAAAAATCATATCTTGAAGTATAATGCGATGGGTCGAGATATAAGCGTCGACCTTGCATCATCCGTGTACAAAACTCGAGACTTTCACAGTCAATCAAACATTCTAGTTTATCGTTTCAATGTATACGAAGGTGCAAGCAATGTTATACACTTACAATTTAGGAATTTAAATAGCCCATTACTTTGAAAGCAAGACAAACATCTTGTATATTTACTTTATGCTTATGGAGGGAAATGTCTCATCAAATGGACTTCAGCAGTTTTGATAGATGGAAGTAACTAGGTACGTCACAAAAAATATTAGTTGCAAACCAATAATAACGCTCATTTTGGAAAAAGAAAATTATGGTAATAAAGGTGGACTTCAGCATCCCGAAAAACAATCGCACTTCGCCCCATATTTAGTGGATGTTTGGTTTTGACATTTCGTCACGTTATCGAGCTATATTCCATTTGCAATTCTATTACATTACTGAGTGCTTTCTCATATGCACGATTCCCAACTTTTAGGCAAAGTTAGTAAGCAGGGAAAAGACTTGTGACAGAAAATTTTGGTTAAATGGCATGTCGCTTTGCGGCGGTAGTCTCTGGTAGCCAGAACAGAAATAAGATTAATTTTGTAAGTACATTTGACACGGTACTGGAACTTTCATTTTCTACGCTTTTCCTGGTTCGGCAGATGGAAAACATTTCCCATGCAAAGGAACATACCGTCACTTTAAAAAATAACGTAGCATCTAATTTAGTCTTGTTTATATTTGCATTGATGTGATTAAAATGTTTGATATTTTTGAAATAATTATTTACTGCCGTGTCCTTTATTGAAAAAATAGTTTGTTATACTTTATTTCAAACCGATTTTAACTTTCTATTCTCCAAAATTGAACTGGCAGACCTTAAGAAAGATCAAGATCATTTTCTTATCTCACTTCCTGTGAAAGTTAAGGATTTGTCACCTCAAATCCTGAACAAGGAATATCAAATGTTATAAAATTATTCAGTTTAATAGAGAGCAGAAATAACGCCATTGGAGATTTGTGAAATCGATATCATTTACGACATTGACAATTAGTAATATGTGAATAATATGTATCGCTAGCCGCCTGCGACGACCAGCTGGTTCGCCAATCTTATAATAATATTAATACTATTTTTAAGGGATTAATAAGCGATACTGTATCAATCTGTATTGTATACAATATCAGCTACATTTCAGTCACTGGAAATAACGTCTCGTAGATGAATATAATCCTCGACCCGAAGCTTTTCTGATTTAATTTGATGAAAAGGACGCTCACTTTAAACTTTGGCGTATTTGCCCACAATAAACTAGAAAAGATCCCGTCATTTTAAAATGTGATTTGACTAATCATTTCTTATGATATGGTCTGCGTAGAAGTCATTTGACGATATTTATTTCGTTATTATTTCCAGTGAGTGGATCAGTTTGCATTATTTTGAAGTGGTAACCATCTTCTCCTTTCCAAAATATCAAAGGGGGCTGAAGTGCATCATAGGATCGTCGAGTTTCCACTATTCGCTATAAGGTTTCGCTTTTTCGTTATATGACAATATCTCGTCGATCAAATTCTTGCCCGGCTATCACAATTGCCACTTCATCGATTGTAGGGGCGTTATAGCGAAGTTTATGTTCGCCCGCTGGTTGTTTATCAGCTCGGATTTACTATCTTGTATTTGTCGGTGGGCATTCTATCCAATGCTGTTTTAAATAATTGTATTAAATGATTATGTGCAGGTAAAAATCTTTGAATGTTGAGAGCACCATCTAGGCGAGTGCCATGTACATGTCCACAAAGCTGATCAATATCTAATTGCTCTTTGCACATAAAATAAATTTTGAATCCTCGTTGGGAAGTGGATGAACTGAACCCGCTCTATGGTAAATCTGTCCTTGAAATTTAAATGTAGGCATGAAGCCCTCCTCGGCAATCGTCGTTGCCCCAAATGACGTCATTTGGAAGCAATAATTATACTTCCTTATATATTTCAAAAAAAATTTCGATTCGGAAGTGGCTCCTGGCATGTACGCCATGCGTGGATAAGGTGCACTTTGCAGAGGTGTTAATTTGATTTTCTCGTTTGAGCAACACATCCAAGGACACTCGCTCATGAACTTTTTTGCGCTACAGTGAGCACAGACTACGTCCATTTTTCCAATATATGTTTGGATGAACTTTGTAATCGTATTGTGATCATGCTTGAAATCTTCGAGTTTCAGGTTACTCTGCCGAAATAATTCTATTGTTTGAACAATCCTTACTCGATTTTCCTCGACCTGAGCCTCCCTTTGTTCAGTTCTTATTAGGTCTGGACGCAGCCCTTTTGTGGCGATCCTCTCAGAGGCGGTCTCTCCGTACTTCAGGTGTTTCTGTAGCCCTAGACGCAGATTCTGAAGCGGCTTTGTTCGACGCGAGCATCACGCTGTTCTGGGGTTTAACACGCCCGCCTTACATTTGTTCTTCAGTTATTCGGATGTGCTTGTCAGATAGACTGTCTTTTCTGTGGCGGCATATTAAATACGAATGCTCAACTTTTTTAAAAGCAACGTTCTCTTTTCCGAGTGCAAACTGGTCTTCACCCTAGCAAGGGAAAGGGCAGTTGTGTGGGTCCGACAGTATCGTTTAGGACTTAATGACGGGAAAAGGAGGGGAGAAGACACGGGGAGATAGCGAAATGAATAGCAAATAGTAACTCAAATAACTTTGAGTATCTATAACAAAAGAAAAAAGGAAACATAGAAATATGCCTCCCCTCTACTGAGTGATCTCGTGTACGTCTATCCCCCAACTCCTGTCGTGACCATATCGGAGGAGAATTGCGAGCTAAAGACTTTCGCTGAGTTGCGAGCAGTGAACTCGTCTAAATATTCCATAGCGTATAAACTAATATCATTAGAAAGATAAATTTTCGCATTTGAAGGCGGTCTAAAAATCGTTTTTGTGCGATAAATCCTTCGAAAGTCGTTGACAAAAAAACTATGCAAAAGCCTCGATTTTTCCGCTTAATTTCTAATTAACTCCGAATTTAATTTTTCACTTTAAAATTTGACAGCAATTTTTCTCTAGTTTTGAAGAGCATGTATGCCAAATTTCATCAGGGTTGGACAAAAACTGTAGATTTGAATGAGGAAGATATATAGATTAAAATTTCATTTTATACCTTTTAAGCGCAGTTATACCTTTACTGGATAAAGCTCAAATGTTGCTTGCGGCAAGGCAATGTATTGAATTTCCTTTTCCAGCACTTAAATACATAATTTGAATCAAATTTAGTTTTTCCGATTTCACATTCCTTTCAGAAAGGTTCTTTGTTTAAAATTTCCAATATCTTATTGCCCTTCAAAGTGCACGCATTTCGGCAAAGTGGATGTGGTGTATGTCGGTTTAAAGTCGGGACTGTCACACGCATACGTTTTTATAATTATTAGAGAAAAGGTGTATGAAAGACTACATTTATTCTAATGATTTGGAAAGGATTAATATCACCCTGCTTTTCCTCAAGAACTCCGTTTTTAAGTCTAGTAGTCGTTTAAGGGTTGAAAATTCTTGTAAAATATAGTTTAATAATAGAATTTTAATAAAACCAAATCTAAAGACATATAGTTTCAGGCACACACGAAAACTTTTTAATGGGAAAAATTGCGAATTGCTGATTAACGCGCTAAAGGATAACGCAAGAAATACAAATGACCTGAAAAATTTATTTTTCACAAGTAATGCTTTTAGAAAACGTTAACAGCTTTCGTCAGTGTAAATAAATGCGTGTTATCTTTAATTACTTCCTAGTGTATTATTATTGTTGATGGGAAATTAATCGCTATATTTGGCTTTATAAGGTATTGGTTTAATATGTAATATTGAATATGTAAATTTCTCCAATTAAAAAGAAATCCAGTGCAAGTTGGGCTCTAATTTTAAGGCGAAAAGGAAATTCTTTTTTGAAATACTGTAAACGTCGGCAGTTAACCTCATAACCAAGTACGTTGTAATAATAAAAAAATCATTACTTGGACATCAACCATTAATTGTTGGTCACCCGCAAAAGGAAATGATCGCGTAAATGTCAGGTTGCTGTTTGGTGGCTCATTTGAAATTGGTTGGCAATTTGGTGCAGTTTCATAATCTTCTGACGCTGGAAATGATTAATATTTTTCTTGCTAAATTTCTCCAGAGTGGTTTCGGCTAAGACAAGAACTCTATCTTAACAAATTTGTTTTGCTGTGCATATTTTAGAACATATAGATGAGAAATTAAAGCATTAAAAATGGAAATACTTCCAGAACTGATTGTGCTTTGATATGGAACTTTATTGTTTTATCCAGGTATAGTTATTGCTAATAATACGAAATCGAATGATAGACTGAAGATTTCGGTTGCACTCCAGAACATTTTTTTAAAAAAGCTCCATGGGCTATATATATGAAAGTGAAGGCAGGTTCAAAATTTTCTAAAGCCATAGTTCCGAAATCTCTTAGTGATCTGTACAAAATTTTTTTTGTTAAATGGTTATCGCATATTCGTTGTGAATTAGTCTGGTTTCTTTATGAATATTGTTACATTGAACATGATTAAACCAAAACATATTCTTCATATTTTTGCATTCGAAATTTTTCAAAGAGATGAAAAGGCAGCAGTTAAATGGAATCGGAATGTGTGTGCGACTTGAATTACTTAATTGAAAGGACAACTCGACTTTGTTTCAAGTTTCTTGTGACTCGAACATTGAAATCGAAATCGGAGCACAAAGGTAACTGCTTTTCCAAATAACATTTTATACAATTTTATATGCACTGGTAAAAAGAACATTTGTCAATTACATGACTTCTAGATTTCACTATTCTCTAAGCCTTGTTTCCCTTTTTAAAAATTTCTGATATTAAACTATATATTAAAATAAGCAAATTATTAATTGAAGGAAATTAGCAATTTCCATTTGCCGTTCACTCCACTATTGTGTCGCTATTGAAGAGTGATTAGAACGAAAAGTGTTTACAATCGAGTTCTGAATTTTCAATTTTTGTGCATTCTTCTTACATTTGAGTAATGTAATTTACTATACTTTTAACTACAAAGGAGATGGTAACCTATACTGTAGGTAGGAATTCAGAATGTTAAGATTTCAGTTTCACTAAACGCTTTTTCTTTTTAAAGCGAAATTCAACTAATTAAAAAGATCGTTTTAACAGGTGCAATATTTTAATTTTTACATGCGATTTGCAAGCAGCGAACGTTTGGCTTAGTTTGGCCAAATTCGATCTTATGGCATTGAACCGAATCAAATCAGTTTCACTAAATTTGCGCCATTGTAACAGAAACCAGCTTAACGGATAATACTAATGATGGTCATAACACTCAGATGGCTTTGTTGCATTAAAAGTCCTTAACAATAATTAGTCTGCAGTAGTTACAGTTATAAAGACAGTATCTTAAAATTGATGCTAGTTATCATAGGCGACCTGTCATTGCAGAATTATGTTCGTAGGCATCTTTCGTTTGAATGGCAGTGATTTTAGTTTGCCACCAGTCGTAGTCAAACTTCGCTACAGCGGGTGGCGATTTATTTGGCAGCTACAGTCAGTGTTGAATGCGATACATTTGAAATCAATAAAATATTAAATTCAATGCATTTACCAAAATCACTTTTTGGAAGAAATATTCTCTATTGAACTTCAGTTGAAAACAATATTTGTCAATCGGCGAGTAGGCTACTAAAAAGCATGCGATTAAAGAATTAATTCAATATTGTTTTGAAGTGATGCGAGTTATCATTCTGCACTGATGCTGACAAAATGCAAGTCGGTCTGTAATTAGTCGAACTCCAAACGATGCATCAACTGCTCTTTAGTACAATGTTTTTCTATTTAACCAAAGAATGACATCTTTTCCCAAGAATTCAAAAGATTAAGCTTTGTACGAATTTATTGCATTATCCTTTTAATTAACTTATAGCTTGATTTTATTTTTAATTCTAAATTTTTAAGAAATATATCGTTTTAATCTGTGTGATGTGTAGGTAGATATTATAATATGAAAAAAGTTTTGAATCTGAAAACTATTTAAGGTTAATGCAATACAAAGGGATTTGATAGTTTCTTATAGCATGTATAAATATCTTACTTGTACAGATTCAAATATGTCTTCTAACAAGTTAAAGCTTTAAAAAATCTTCGAAATTAAAGAGTAGAAAATATTCATTTTGCTAATTTTAAAATTGTAGGGAAAATAAGTTTTGGGAAGCTTAAATTTCATTGCCAAATACATTTAAGGAATCGGGTCTAATTAAGACTTTTAGAATATTTAGAAGTATCGAAACAAATTGCAAAATAGATTTAACACATTTATTATTCAATGCTTGTACTTTTTGTCTTCGAATTAATTTCTTTCATTTTTATTGTTGGATGATCAGTTTTGCAGTCTCTTGTGGTGATTTTAAATCATCCGATCATATACTTATATATTTGTAGAAACGTTTAATATATATATAATATATACATGACATACATTTTCCTGGGTTTCAGAGAATCGCTAAATGCTTATCTCATACTTGGTATGAGATCAGTTAGATGAAAAAGAGTGACAAGAATGATCAAATGGCAAATCGGATCTTGGTAAAACTTGCAGCTGTCTAGAAACTCTTACCCTAATTCCGGGCCTATTTTTGTATTTACATAAATTTTATGTAACCTGGCATCGTTAAGGATTTTGATTTTTCATAATTTCAGTTAAATATCAATTAGTATAGAAACTTTAAGCAACTTTATTGATTTATATAAAATAACTCCTATTCAGAAATCAATTTAAAACAAATATATATAGTTGAAATGAATGCATATTAAATTGTTTCATTTTGAAGTTAAATTGAAATTTAATTTTATTACGGTTCTTCTCGTATTCCACACTTAACTTTTGGTATTAAGATTTGATATATAATTAGGCTTATGGTCAATGTTACAATTGATACAATAGGTTACTTATATTAATTACAAACTTCCTTTCAGTTTATTACTTTGTTAATATATTTTAATGATTTCATAAATGCTATTAGAAAAACGTGTATGGCCATGTTCCTCAAATCGCTGCGTGTCAAATGTTTTAATTATATTATCAACTACTCATAAATGTAATGCTGTCTATACAATGTTATGTCCACGAAGAGTGTTCTTTCGATTGTATTGTGAATTTATCACTAATATCCTTATTATTAAGGAAAATGGGAACATTACTTATCGTACTGTATCTTTGTGACTATATTTTTAGGAATTTTGATCTATTCTTTGTATTTTTCCTAAACAATTATCAAATGTATTCTGTTCTGATACAGTGTAAGTTAACGTAAAATAATTTCTGCAACTTTTTTTTTGTAACAGCTTCTTGTTGCTTGCAGCTCAGATACCAGAAGTTGAAGCGTATGCAAGGTGGCGGGAATAACCCTAGAAATGTACTTTATCAGTAAATAGATTTTTGCTGACGGAGTATAAGTAGTCATTTAAAATTACTATGGTTATTAATAATTTTAAATTTATCTTTCTGTCTTTAACAACTTGAATGCAAAGTATTTTACGCCAAAAATCTAACGTTATAGAAGACGACATAAATATTGACATTATACTCAAAAAATACTGTATAAATAAGTTTGTTTATTGTATTTCTTCGTATATATTTCGCGAAGAAAAATTCCTGAAGTTTATATAAATATTGTTTACTCAAAACTGTACTGGAAAACAATATTTCGAAATGAAACTGAATTTCCCTTTGAAGCTTATTTGCACTCTTAGCAAACCATTTTAAATGTAATGGATTGAATAGTGAATGATCTCAATTTTATTCTATACATTTGCTGCTTAGTGTTTTTCGAAACTTCTATTCGAAACATTTAAAACGTAATGAATATCTATTTTTAAAACTTAATGTATTTTCCAAAAATTTAATATAGTCGGATTTAAACCTATACGGGTGAAATACCCAGAGTTTACTTTAACTAAATATCCGTTTCACCCGAATGAAGCTTAGCTTTTTAAAACGGCATTTAATATTTAGTAAATAACAGCTTGCATAATATAAGAATGTTTCGTATTCGAGTTGACTACTCTACTGTCTCTCAAAATTGCAGCATCACGTATTATAAAATTGGTCTGAAAATATAACAACCACGCTTTCAAGTCGACAATCGATAGTGTCGACACTCTTTTTTGAGCATGGTGAAGAAAATTTTTTATAATGCTTTGATTTGTTCAGCAACTACTAAGGTCCTTAACACACAAATTGATGGAGAAAATTAAAAGTAGACTAATTTTTCTAGCAGCTATTACAATCGAGCTATTTTTCAAATGTTCTTCAAACTTACTATCCGAGAGTGAATAAACTATTGAAATCCTTAATG
>BGPR01002500.1:43840-63398 GCA_013235015.1 Araneus ventricosus | reverse complement strand
AAAAAAAAAAAAAAACTCGGACCATCTGATTCTATATTCTTGGGACATGTTTTTACCATTGGAAATGATTCAAATGTTTTGAGACTGGCGGATACCTTTCTTAAATATGCAGGTAAAAGCGTTTCCCTTTGCCATGGAATTATCTGTGTTGCACCTGAACCCTCTTGTCGAAAATATAATTCAGATGGTTGGAGAAGAAGAAAATTTAGACCATCCGACAGTCTGATTCTTTATTCCCGAGACCGCCATTTCACTTTGCAACCGAGATAAACATGCTTAGACAAGGGGAAACCAGTCTTGTATATACAAGTAAAAACTTTGTTCCTTGCCTTGGACTCGGCAGTGTTGCACATGCAGCTTCAGAATCGGATACATTTCTGGTGTATGGAGAGGAAACAAATGAAAATAACTCGGTCTGATTCACATCTGAGACCATCGTTTCGTTATACATTTGAGTCAAATGTGTGAAGACTCCGGGATACAGTCTTGATTATGCAGGTAAAGAATTGTCTCTAGCAATGGATTTAATTGTGTTGCACCTTCTGTTGGAGAAAACATTTCAGGTGGTTGGAGAAGCAAAAAAAAACTCTCTAACCGTCTGAAGCTTCATTCACCAGACCGCAGCTTCAGTTTGCAATTGAGAACTGTGCGCAGACGAGGGGAAACATGTCTTGAATATGTAAGAACTTTGTTCCTTGTCATGGACTGAGCAGCTTTGCCCTCTTTTCCTTCTCACGGAATATCTGTGTTGGACCTGCACCTTGAGGGAGGCAATACATTAGGAATGGTTGGAGAAGCAAAAAAAAAAAAAAAATCAATGTGTGTGTGACCATCTGAATCTACAATCCTGAGTCCGTCATTTGAATCCTGATATTGTAAAATGCTTCTTCGGACTGGCGGATACACATCATGAATATTCAGGCAAAACATTCCTTCTTGTCATGGACAGAGCTTTGTTGGATTCCGTCTTGAATATGGAAGAAGGAACTTCGTTCTTTCCACCGACTCGGCAGTATTGCACTCGCAGCTCCAGGGAGCGAATACATTTCAGATGGTTAGAGAGGAAAAAAAAAACCTCTCGGACCATCTGATTCTACGTTCTTGAGACCGCCTTTTCCCAATGGAAATGAGGTGAATGTTTTTAGACTGGCGGATACCTCTCTTTAAATTTACAACTAAAAGCTTTTTACTTGCCATGGAATTATCTTCGTTTCACCTGCACCCTCTTGTAGAAAATATAATTCACATGGTTGGTGAAACAAAGTCTATACAAGTCTGATTCTTCATTCCTGTTCCATCTAATTCTTTCAGCAGTTACTGCAATAGAACTATATTTTTGTGCGTTCAAGCTGAGGAATCGGAAATTAGCAGACTATCAAAACCTCCTCTCGAAAATGCCAAAATAATCCCTTTTTGGGAGACCTTAAAACTTGCGAATTTTAAAAGACGAAAAATACATCTCTATTGTCTGGTTATAACAAACTATTTCAAGTGCACTATCTCTTGTAGTCCTCTGACATAGGAGTTGAGGACCATCCGCCAGTATAGAGTTCCTTTTTAGAATATCTTGCTAGAGCATCCATAGAAGGAAATGTGGATTTTGTGATCATTCCGTCTATTCTTCAGCACCTAGTGAATTGACTCGTTAAATGGAAAAGAAAAACTTTTACCGTCTAATTGTTCCAGCAGATCGAACTGAAATGTATAGCATGCTCCTCAAACTTGCAAGATGGAAGTTAGTCCACTGTCAAAATCAACCTATGAGGCATGGCAAGGAAAAAAAGAAATGCCTTCCCTGTGAGTTAATTTACGCTGCTGTTCCTAAGCATTCAAATGATTGTTGAAGGGAAAGAAAAGAGTTCACTTTCAATAAATCAAGAATCAATCTGTTTTACACATTCTCTCTTTTAGTCGAGAACAATCAAACAGATGACCCTCTGAATTACGTAGAAAACAAAGCTTGAGGATTTCACCTTTAAAATCTTTTGCCTTTTTTAGGATCGGAGCATCAATGATCTTTCCCACAAGAATCATTTGATGCTCCCTTATAATATTCCAAGTAAACAGCATATTCGCATGCGAGTCGGGAGTAAGCAGTCTAATACATGGTCCTATTGAGCATGCGAAGCAGGAAAAAAAAAACTTCGGCACGCACTGAAATGTCATTCCTGCGAGCACTTATAATTCCCATATTTGGAGAAAGTCTTATTCTTATAGCAGTTATTCTAAGCGAACTTCTTTTGTAGAATTCATGGAATCGAAGTAAACACTATGGGAGATCTTCGAAATAAGAAACATTGTTCAATCTCTTCTGGAGGCTTTAGAATTCATGTGATTTGAGTAGAGGATGGAAAATACTGTGGATACGTATATCAGGAAAGCCGAAACTGCAAAGAAAGTGAACAATCCTTCGTAGACCAATATATAAATCCTTCCTGAACAGTGGTTCTGCAATTTTCAACAACAGTAGATGCTTATAAATGTAGAGTATATTTATTTGACAATTTGCATTTTGCTGAAATCGAATAATTTGGAATGTTTTAACAAATTGTATATACTAAAATAACCTTTTTGGAATTTACTTAACTTCGTTTTTAAAAGAAATTTAAATTCTAAGCAGCAAATATTTTTCAAATACCATCTTTAAAGGCATTTGTGTAGAAAATGTGTATTTTGTACACGAAATGAGATGCTATTTTTTAGGTATATGTTTCGGAGGTGCAAGCAACATATTTATAAAATTTAACGGAGATGTTTCTTTTTGTAAATTCTGCAGGCATATTACATTTTTCTAATTGCATTTAACATGATTATAAACATGAATATTACGATAAGAAAGTAAGATAAGTAATGTTGAATTGTTAGGAATTTTATATTTGAATTTTGAAAAATTTGAAGATAAAATTATAGCCTTGCGAGATCTTCTGAAATTCAAAATAATATTTTTTAAAATTTTGCCAATCGGATATATATTACAAATTTTATGTACTATTTGAGGAACTGGCCTTTTTTCGATAGTGCCGTCATTTTAAATATTAAGAAAATAGGATGCCATTCTCGTAATTACTGAAAACCAGAGAATCTCATTGAAATAACTCATACAAATGGGAATTGAATGCAAAAACTAGAACATTTATTAAAATGTGCAATTATTAATTCGATGAGAATGTTTCTAAAATTTTCGATCATTAAAACAGATTATCAATATACGACAGGTTTGTTGAGGTTTCAAATCTTCACGAAATGCTTGTATTTTCCTCTTGGGTTAAAGACTGTTCATTGCAAGACAGATTAATCCCACGTAAATTTGTACACGTTTCATAAAGACTTCGTTACATGTAAAATTAGACATCAGAATTTCAAATAACTCTTTGAACATCTGATATTAAAAATCACAAATGGGAAAGTATACCATTTAATTAAGAATACCTTGAAAGAATTGATACATTTCTCAGATCTTCACAGAACGCTCCCCCATCTACCATTAAAAATAAATCAAATTGTTCGTAAAATAGGATGAACAGGGCTGAAACGTTTCAAAACTAAATGAGAAGTATGTAAAATTACTTATCAGCAAGAGAATATGAAATGTCATGCTTTCAAATCTCATAATAAAATTTTAAATGTTTAATATTTTCATAAGTCTCGGACTGTGAATATGAATGCAACAGTTGTTGTAGTTCTTTCATAATCAGTATTGAGAAGATCATATTGTTAGAAAAGCATTGTTTGAGTTCATGAATCGGATGGAGTTCTTGGAATCGTTGTCCATTAATCCATAGCAGAAAGCTACCTTAAATTGACGATTTTTTAATGAATTAAGGAATTCATTTCAATTAAAATATATTAAGTATTCATTTTAAACTTTGTAAATTCTGAAAAAGTGCCTATTTAAGAACTTGCTGCACTATATGCTGTAGTGTTGTATTCGAGAGGGCACCTTTTTTGGTGGTAATTAACTACTAATCTTTCTCCGCTCGGAAAGTGCATGCTGTATTTAAATGTATCTTATTCATTGTTCAATTTTATGCATATATTACATGAAGTGCATAAAACCTCAAATATTCCCTGAATTATTATTTCAATCAAAGTACACTCCCAACAATGTTATATAATTAGTAGTAGCAAAATAAAGCTGAAAAGACAAAAGTGGTAGGGAAGTAATAATCGAAATGTTCCTGTAAATTATTTATTCTGTTTTGGCCTTACAAATTTATTGCGATGTCGCCAGTATCCTGTCTGATTATTCTAAATACAAGGCCAATCAAAAGAAAAAAAATGTTCTTATTAGTAATTTTAATTTAATGCTTGGTCACAAATTGTTTGACTTTCCTTTTGGGGTTTTAGCAGAGCATACTTATGGAATCTTGCTTTCTTGTTCGTTATTTAATATTTGGTAGTAGCCTGTAAAAATACTTTTCGGGAATAATTTCATATTAATTCTCGCCCCATTTCATTAACTGCGTAAAGCTTTTGTCTTTATTATGAATCGGTAATACCGGGTCAAGTTATTGATAAATTTCCTTTTGAAACTCTAAAAAATGTCTTCAACAGTTTATATAATCCAGAAGCTCTTAATAATTAGTGTTTTTCCAAACGTTCTCGGCATTTTTAGTATTTTGTCTTTTGCATCTTTAGTAAAACTATTTTTATTTCACATAGGCTTCACTGTCAAGTTTCAGAATTTCTTACGGCCTTGCTACATTACGACCTACTTAAATCTGAAATATATCTTCAATAAGCACATTTCTATATAATCCTTGCATCAATTTGGGGTAAACTCAGCAATTTCTCTCGCATGAAATTTACACAAAGTATTGTTTTATACACATATTTTAATAAGTGTTTGGAAAAGCAGTTACCTTTTCAAGTTATAACAGTTAATTCCTGAGAAATTGAATACAGTTTATAGAAATTGACTATAATGCATATGCGATTCCTTAAAATTAAATATTAAAAGTAACTTGATAAGGTAGCGGAGCAGTTACTATTACAACCTAAAAAGCTAGAATATACTTTCAGTCAATTATTTCCTTGAATTGAAACTAGTTTTTCGTCGTTAACTTTAGCATTAATACAACCAACTATTCATACGATTTATTTTCATGCTTTAAATTAATGAATAATTAAATATCTAATTTAATTGTTTCAAAATAATCATTAAAACCTTTCTTTTACTTTAGAAATCTTAATATAAATAATTGGGGTATGTATGTGGCTATGTTCCACATCTCCTCCTACACTACTGCAGCAAATATTAAAGTTTAAAAATAGCTTTTCAGTAACACAAATTTCATTTGCGTTCAAAATTGTTGCTCTCATTTCAATATTTTTTTTAAAAACTGAATCTATGCAATATTCGTATGTATGTGTCTTATAGACTAAAACACTACTGGACCGATTTGCGCGCGGTTTTTTGCAAAATGATCGGCGTTGTCCGGGGAATTTTTAAGGCTATTAAAATCCTCGATTTGACCATTAGGAAGAAAGCCAGGGGTAGAACGTCTGGATGGTGCGATGTCGCCAATTTGTTTGCATTACTTATCGCCAAACCTCCGGTAATCGGCGCACAGTTTTGACAAACCCTGCGTAATGCGATATGCGCAGTAGCGTATTCTTCATGGAGTATTTATACATGCATTTGCTTTGTGATGTATCACTACGCGCACCGTACTAACAAGTGACCAGTTCTTACCTTTGAAAATTTTTATGTCTCTGCTTCTAAATCTGGGTCTCGGCCCTAATTGAAAACTAATAAAACCTGCAAAAAACCGATTCTCGATCTGACCAGTAGAAAGAAAGTTAGGGGGCCTAGGAATATCGTAAAGTTTGTCTACCGTTGGCTATCGTTTAGAGAATGCTTGACGCAACTCCTTCCTAACAGAAAATACATGCGTCTTTCTCAAGAACTCCTAAACGGCGAAGGGTAGCGGCCTGAAATTTGCACAGGACATTCTGGGGGTGCATTTGTAGGTCAACTGTCCTATTTCTGACTTTCAGAATTATTTAATTAAATATCTTAAACTAATTAACGAAAATTACCCACTGTTAAGCCTAATGTATAGACTATTTCGCCAATAACTTCTGAAATATTTACTGCACGAAAATAATTTTCTGCTCTTTAAGATGGTATAAAAATCTTTTTAATGATACAATTTGCTATGCGTTCTTTTCCTTAATTTAATAAATATTTCAAATTTATTCCATACACAATTTGTAACAATGCCTTCTACTATTATAATTAAATTAAAACCAATTTATCGTTTTATCAAATCTTCATTCCTATATTTCTGTCGCTGTGAAAGTCATGATAAAAAAAAATGGTTTTCTTTGAATATTAACAGAAAGCAGAATTTTTACTTTCGATTTCATTTCATCTCGTATACACCTTTTCAATATGTTTGCACCACAATCCAATGATGTTAATTACTCTTTCTGCGATGTTTCATTTAATTTTGCAAATTTTAAAATGATTATGAGTGTAAAATCCTTCAAGATTCAGCCCTTTTCCTACCAGAGGGCGAGGAGCTACGGAGAAAAAGAACATTATGCGATTTTTTCTGGTCAGTGATTAACACTAAAGATAATTGTAGTCCCGATAATGACAAACTCCGAGATATGAAAGAGCTTATGTTCAAACTAAGGAAAAAAAGGAGAGGAGTGGTGAACTGCTTGTAGAGAGTCGGAGCACGGCAGTAGATTAATGAAAATCAACGAAAGACGCTGCTGCGAAAAACTCTATCAAGTTGAAATTGTTATAAGTGCCTGGATTTCAAAATATTTTTATAGCAATGTATTTTTTATTGTTAAAGAACAAGAATTAGCATAAAAAGCTGTTGCTAGAACATATAAACAAAATTCTAGATGAATACTAAAGTTTAAAAGCAGACGATTCATAATTTATATCGGGAACAACTATTGATCTGGTTTATTTTGTCGCTTTTTATTAATGAAAATTTAACTATTTAATTGACCCAAAGCATTCGTCAATCCTTCTTATACTTCACTATTTATGAAAGAAATTCGAAGTAAAAATGTTTCAGACGATAAAGGGATTTTTGTATTATAATTTCTATACAAAAATAGTTTTTCATTTAAAAATATAAGACATAAGTATTTTAATCCCGAGCAACGCCGGGAACAACAGCTAGTTGTTAATAAAATTTGAAGTACCTATATAACGGATAATTTATGGAGGAAATTGGCTATCGCCTGTTTTTAAAAATCGTCTGGTTCAATTGATATTCTAATTCTAATTGAAAACGTTTCAGATCAGAAAAGGAATTTGTTTTATAATTTTTATACAATGGTTTTTACATAAATATTAGACATGAAAGCATTTTATTCCGGAGCAAAGATGCGTATATCAGCTTGTTTATCGTATAAAAAGTGGAAGTGAATGCGGCTGATGGGAGCTTATTAACAAAGTATCACATGCATAGGTTAAAACGCAATCCAAGTTGGAGGGGGTAATATATATATTTTTTTTTAACGAAGAATGGTTTTGGGTTATAGAGGCCATGATCGGTGAAGATCTTCAGAAATTTTCCGGAAGTCGTGTCATGAGAAACATTGCAATATGTAACTTCCTATAAGGAATCTATTTAAAAATAAAACGTAACTGTGCTCTCTCTAACTACGTATCAACCATAAAAGAAAAAGTGAACGTACTCTGCAAACATTGGCATGCCCAGCTTTATCTAAACTGGTACGCAAGTGAAATTCTTGAATTAAAATTTTGATTTTGGGTAATTTGAGAAAAAAAATGTAGTTTTACGTTTCCCGCTTCGAAAGTGTTAAAAAGAAAAGCTCCGTAAAGTATTCGAACTTCTGTTGGGTGGCATGGTTATAAAATGAAAACAAACGAAAGAGCACTCAGTGGTAATTCAAAAATGCCTTCTGCAAATGTTTTTATTCAGAAAAACATTGGTATTTAAAAGTATTACTACAAATTACTATTGAAAGCAGTTATGGTTCAATACTTGTTGCAGCGACGAGCAAATAATGTTTATTTGCTCTTCTAGTAAACTATAATTTCCAATGTTGATTTAATTAACATTTTTTTTTTTCTTATTTCGAGACTTCACCCATATTTAAGGGCCAGTTTGTTTCTCGGAACTCGCATTTCCATATCAAGCAATGAAAATACTCTAAATTGAAATATCGTTAGCTGGTGTTAGAAACAGGGTATTAAAATTTTTTTCTGACCATGACTGTAAATACTGTTGGCGTTGGTGTTAAATATGCATGTCCCCAAACTTTGAAACTTCTTACAAATATATATTCTACGCAAAATCGGTTTGGTTAATTTTATGAGTCTGGCAAGAACGTAGAAATATAACTAACGATTGTTAAACAAAAAGTATTATAAAAAAGATAGAGTAAATTCCGAGAAAGGCTAAACATAAACATATTTGGATATATCAGCAAGAAAGGATTAAGATGTAATCGTGACACTAATGATAGGCATTCTTTTGCCTGTAGAGTATTTGGACTTTCCCATCCTACACCTCCAAAACATGCAATGAAATTCGATGACATAATTGAATTGCAACTATTTCGGATAGTACCACATTGCGTTATTTATGCAGAATTATGAAAAAATATTAATAGATAAAATTGGTTATGAAGATTTAAAAAATAATAGATGTATTATCTTATTTATTATATTATTTTATTACATTTGGTCATAAGTGAGTTACAATGAAATTTACAGACCTACAAAATGCTAGACGGTCGAGTTAAAACGGAGACCTCGCTTCGCTCGGTCAATTAATACGTAGCTTATAGGTTCTCCATAATATTAGAGTAGCTTTTGTTATCGAAAAAGATTACACCTAAGAAGAACATATTGTTTAGCTTGGCTTTTGCTGCTCTATTTTTATAATTTTATTTAAATGGTTTTATACCTTAATTTATGATTTCTTTTCATTTGATTATTTCTCTGCTTCCGGATACTAATCTTCTGTGTTTTTTTGGGGGGAGAGGTCGAAATAGACTGACGCCTTGTGGACCAAAACGGGGGAATTTCTTTCACATTTTTTTTATTTTATACCAAATAGGGCAAAAGCATAGCTCGGTCAGGTCCTTTCCCAATCTTCCAACTATTTTCTGTTGCTCCTTTGTTAGCAATGTCATTGGAAAACATAAATAATCGCACTTGTCAGTTTTTGCCAGAACCCTTCTATTAGATGCTGATTAAAAAATGGACCCTCTTCAACCCCTTGACCATTTCGGTTTGTTTCTCTTTCGAAGAAAATATTTCTATTCAATAGAAGTGTCTGTCTTGGAGAAGCGAATTGATTAACTTTTTTATACTCAAGAGATGTCCATCTCTAACATATACTCTTTTGAGCGATCTCGTTTTAACATATAAATGTTTGAAGAGAGTACAATGTCATTCTTGGCAATCAAAAATGCCTCAATATGTTTCGATATTTATATACACTATTCATACTGTTGTTGCTATCTAATCGGAAATGGAAGTGATTTGAAAGCACTCAGTAAAATAATTTGTTAAGGACTGACATTTTATATTAAAATATTCGATCGAAGGTTCAGTAAGAAACGGTGTTGATTCAAAATGTGCTAAAAAAGATTCCTAAAATTAAATCTTTTCCCCTCGAGTTTCAAAAAGTTAATAAACAGGGTAAAGGAAATATTCGATGGTATGGTCTTTTCAGTAAGATTATTTCATCCATTTCTTGAATCTACATGTTTATTTCTGGAGTTCTTTTATAGCTTTCCTTCATGTTTCGTCTTGATGAAGTCGATTCTGTTAATATTCCATCGAAATCTTTCATGTGCAAGAACCAGACTTACTTTACGATTTTATAATACAAAAAGGTCCCCCATTATGCATAGCTTCGGAAAGCATAATGGGGAAACTGTAATTAACACCAGTCTCTCGCAAAATATTCTTAGAAATGCTGATATAAGTAGGTTGTTAGGGATTAGTCTAGTTTTCATAAACTGATGGGGAAATGAAATTCAATAAAATGTATGTTTAGAAATAGTATGAATGTAAAAAGATAGGTTTATGAAAACCATTTATTACATCAACATATTGAAATTATTATACACCGATGATACCGATTTCGCTAACAATTTATGTAATCCCAAGAAAACGTTCTAACGAATTCTTGTAAAGTGTTCCAATGCATTTAATTCCAAGAGGCAGATGTTGCTTTATGTGTTAATGTTCTTCAATGTATCTTAGATTTTCTATTTGGTTATGTGCAATTTGTTGGGTTTTTGCCATCTTGAAACGAATACTTTTTTTTACGATTTAATAGATGTTCACGATTTTTGTGGGATACTGATCCGTAAAGCAATGTAATCAACATTATGAAAATAATTTTCTCTCCCTAGAAGTAAATGGAAGTACTCAATCTTGTGTTAGATCACAATTAAAGCCTTAATCAGAATATTTTATTGAATGGATAACCGCAAGAAATTCTTTTAATACTCTTTTCATTTTGTATAAATTCTTACAGAACGAAACTGAAACATTGAATGCATACGATTTATAGCTATTCTTTAGCAATTTAACTTTCATTTTTACTACAGCTTCATAATGAATTGCCTTAGTGAAATCAAAAGGTTGGATACTTCAGCCTTTCCAAAGTAGTTGTAAGAAATACGTCGGGGCAGTAAAGAAGTTTTCTAAACTCTGTTACTGAAAATTAAAGATGCGAAATAAGAATAACAAAGTGTGAAAAGTCTCCAGATGAAAATATTTTTCATAGATGTCCGAGATGAATATTATGTAAAACAAATAGAGTTTATTACGCGTATAATGAAATTTTGTCTTGTGTAATATTTATTTTTATCGTAGTTCGAATAATTATTCCAGGAAACTATTTGAATTACATTGCCACAATAAAAATTTTGTAAATTTCGGTTAAATTTTCAAATTATAAATTAATAAAAAATATGCATGAAATAACCATTCAATTTGCATTTAAAAATGTTAGAAAACATGAACTCTTATCCATTGTAGTGTTTATTTTTCATCACTTTTTTCCTTTAGTAAAAATATAAATTGTCCGATGTTAATTAATTTATTAATTTTAATTAACCATTTAATGTTAACAAGAATAAAACTTTATTTTTCGATCCATTTGCAACTATTTCTGCTATTAATATGAAATGGCAGATCGCCACGTTCGATTGCGTTTCAGAAATTTAAATTCACGTAATTCCTCGGGATACATAAATGAAATTGAGGGCAGATTCAAACTATTATAATCAAGTCAATCAAGTAGTTCATTTTCCCATAATCTTGCTGCACTGTGCAAAATATTACATTCTGCCATATTATTAAAATGATTACCCCAAATCCTCCGTAGATTGATCTGGGTTCTTTTTCAGGGATGTTTTTTAAATGATCAGGATCTAAGCTATTATTGATTCAGTATTTTCTCTTTGAAGTGTTTTAAAGAGATAAAAAAAAGCAGCTAATTGAAATATACATGGGAGTAAGATTTACTTTCTTGGAAGGATAAATCAACTGTTGCAAGGTTCTTGCGACTCAAACATTGAACCCAAAATCTGAGTACAAAGGTAACTGCTTTTCCAAATGACATTTTATACAATATTATATGTACTGGTAAAAAGTACATTTGTCAACTAAAGAACTTCTAGATTTCTCTATTATCTTAGCCTTGTTTCCCTTTATAAAAAGAGTTAATTCCGATATTAAAACTATATTTTAAAATATGCAAATTTATTAATTGAAGGAAATTAACAATTTCCATTTGCTGTTCATTCCACTATTATGTCGCTATTGAAGAGTGATTAGAACGAAAAGTGTTTACAATCGAGTGCTGAATTTCAATTTTTGTGCATTATCCTTGCATTTGAGTAATGCATCTTACTATACTTTTAACTGCACAGGGATGGCAACTTAAACTGCGGGCAGGAATTCAGGTTGTTAATATTTCAGTTTCACTAAATGCTTTTTTTTTAGTGAAATTTAACTAATTAAAAAGATTATTTTAACTGGTGCAATATTTTAGTTTTTACATGTGATTTGCAAGCAACGAATGTTTGGATCAGTTTGGCCAAATTTCACCTTGTGCATTAAACCGAATCGAATCAGTTTCAGTAAATTTGGGTCATGGTAACAGAAACCAGCTTAACGGATAATACTAATGATGGTCATTACACTCAGAGAGATGGCTTTGTTGCATTCAAGTCCTCAGTAATAATTACTGTGCAGTAGTCAAAGTTATCAATTTAAAAATGCTGTCTTTATACTAGTTAACATAGGCGACCTGTCATTGCAGAATTATGTTCGTAAGCATCTTTCGTCTGAATGGCAGTGATATTAGTTTGCCACCAGTCGTAGTCAAACTTCGCTGCAGCGGGTCGCTATTTATTTGGCAGCTACAGTCAGTGTTGAATGCGATACATTTCAAATCAATAAAATATTAAATTCAATGCATTTGCCAAAATCAATTTTTGAAGAATTCTATATTCAACTTCCGTTGAAAACAATATTTTCTATCGTCGAGTAGGCTACTAAAAATCTTGCGCTTAAAGAAATAATTCAATATTGTTTTGAAGAGATGCGATTTCTCATTCTGCACTGATGCTAAAAAAATGCAAGTCGGTCTGTGATTAGTCGAACTCCAAACGATGCATTAACTGATCTTTAGTACAATGGTTTTCTATTTAACCAAAGAAGGACGTCTTCTCACTAGAATTCAAAAGGTTAAGTATCATATGAATTTATTGCACTATACTTTGACTTGACTTATAACTTGATTTTTTTTTTATTCTAAATTTTTTAAAAAATAAATATATATCGTTTTAATCTGTATGATGTCTAGATAGATGCTCTAATGTAAAAAAAGTTTTGAAACTGAAAACTATTCAAGGTTAATGCAATACAAAGGGATTTGATAGGTTCTTATAGCATGTATAAACATTTTACTTACTTGTACAGATTCAAATATAAGTCTTCTAACAAGTTAAAGCTTTAAAAAATCTTCGAAATTAAAGAGTAGAAAATATTCATTTTGTTAATTTTAAAATTGTAGGGAAAATTAGTTCTGAGAAGCTTAAATTTAATTGCAAATATACATTTAAGGAATCGGGTCTAATTAAGACTTTTAGAATATTTAGAAGTACCGAAACAAATTGCAAAATAGATTTAGAACATTTAATATTCAAAGCTTGTACTTTTTGTCTTCGAATTATTTTTCATCTTTATTGTTGGATGATCAATTTTGCAGGATCCCATGTTTTAAATCATTCAAAATCAAGTCTCTTGGGGTGATTTTAAATCATCCGATCATATACTTATATATTTGTCGAAACGTTTAATCTATATATAATATATACATGAAATACATTTTCCTGGGTTTCAGAGAATCGCTAAATGCTTAGCTCATACTTGGTATGAGATCAGTTAGATGAAAAAGAGTGACAAGAATGATCAAATGTCAAATTGGATCTTGGTAAAACATGCACCTATCTAGAAACTCTTACCCTAATTCCGAGCTTATGTTTATATTTACATAAATTTTATATAACTTGGCATCGTTAAGGGTTTTGATTTCATCATTTCAGTTAAATATCCATTAGTATAGAATCTTTAAGCATCTTTATTGATTTACATAAAGTAATTCCTATTCCGAAATCAATTTAAAGCCAAAATGATATATGGTTGAAAATTTAAAATTTCAATTTAAATGCATATTAAATTGTTTTCATTAAATTTAATTTTATTACGGTTCTTCTCGTATTCCACACTTAGCTTCTGTTATTAAGATTTGATACATAATTAGGCTTATGTTCAATTTTGAAATTGATTAAATAGGTTACTTATATTAATTACAAACATTCTTTCAGTTTATTACTTTGTTGTTAATATATTTTAATGATTTCATAAATGTTATTAGATGACGAGGCATTTGGCTATTAAATCTTTATTCAATATATAAAGTTATATTACAGGTCTTTAAAAGGGGCCTGGATCCCTTTACATAATTAGTTAATACAGAACGAGTTGCAAATGTAACGCTTGAACAAAACAGATTTATACAGTTCCAGTCAGCTACATGTCGCTAGACTGCGTTGTTGACAATTGACAAGTGGATCCATATCAGCTAGTTCCTAACGGCCCGGACAGTTGATCTGTTAAACATGGTGAATCCGGAAAATGTATCCAACAATACTCGGGTGCTGATGACGGGCACGTCTGATCGGCTTAACACCTTAAATTTTTCAATGAGATCAAAAGCTGATTTTACCGACCAGACGCCCCTAAGATTTAGAGTAGCACCAATATAAGAAATGTCAGGGGAACCGTGTTGGACATGAATGGCAATCTAACTCCGAATTGTCTCTGTAATATGAAATCTTACGATTGTTAAGAGTCGGTTACTCCCGCCGTTTACCCGCGCTTGGATGAATAAAATAAATGTTATTAGAAAAACGTGCGTGGCCATGTTCCTCAAATAGCTATGCATCAAATGTTTAAATTATATTATCAACTACTCATAAATGTAATGCTATCTATGCAATGTTAGGTCCACGAAGAGTGTTCTTACGATTGTATTAGGATATTAGGGAGAAATTCACAATCATTTCTAATTTAATATCCAGCGAAAACCAAAGGCTGCATTATGAATTATTTTTATAGAAAATGGGAGCATTATTCATCGTACTGTATTGTGACTTTTTTTAAAAAGAAATTTGATATATTCTTTTCTTTCTTTTTGTTAGAAAAAATACAAAAATTATCAAATGTATTCTGTTCTGATCCCAGTGTAAGTTAAAACAATTTCTGCAATTTTTTTTTTAAGATTTTTGTTTTGGTAACAGCTATTTGTTGATTGAAGCTCGGATACCAGAAGTTGAAGCTTATGCAAGGTGGCGGGAATAACCCTAACAATGTATTGTATCGGTAAATAGATTTTTTGCTGATGGAGTATAATTAGTCATTTAAAATTGCTATGGTTATTAATCATTAATAATTTAAAATTTTTATTTAAGTTGTTAAAGACGGAAAGATAGAGTAATTTACGCCAAAAATCGAACGTTTTGGAAGACGACATAAATATTGACATCATACCCAAAAAATACTGTATAAATAAGTTTGTTTATTGCATTCTTCGTATATATTCCGCGAATTAAAATTCCTACAGTTTATATAAATATTGTTTACTCAGAACTGTACTGGAAAACAATATTTAGAAATAAAACAAAATTTTCTGTTGAAGCTTATTTGCACTCTTAGCAAACCATTTTAAATTGAATGGATTGAATAGTGAATGATCTCAATTTTATTCTATAAATTTGCTGCTTTGCTTTTTCTAAACTTCTATTCGAAAAATTTAAAACGTAATGAATATCTATTTTTAAAACTTAAAAATGTATTTTCCCAAAAATTTAATATAGTCGGATTTAAACCTATGCGGGTGAAATACACAGAATTTACTTTAAATATCCGTTTCACCAGACTGAAGCTTAGCTTTTTAAAACGGTATTTAATTTTGTGTAAATAACAGCTTGCATAATAAAAGAATGTTTCGTATTCGAGTTGACTACTCTACTGTCTCTCAAAATTGCAGCATCGCGTATTATAAAATTGGTCTGAAAATATAAAAATCATGCTTTTAAGACGAGAATCGATAGATTGCTCAAAAAAGGGTCTTTTGAGCATGGCGAAGAAATTTTTTTTCTCATGCTTTCAATTGTTCTGCAACTACTAAGGCTTAACACACAAATGGTTGGAGAAATTTTTTTAAAAAAGTGGACTTATTTTTCTAGCAGCTATTGCAATCGAGCTATTTTTCAAATGTTCTTCAAACTTACTATCCGAGAGTGAATAAACTAGTGAAATCCTTCATGAGTAAAAAAAAAATCACGAAGCTGCACTGTGCCAACCTGTTCTGCAGATGTTCCTTTCAGATCTCTGGATAAGGAGAGAAAAAAGGAATTATGATCTTCTAACCAGTCAAGTTGAAAGAAATGCCCTTCTTGAGCAAGCAGGGTAAAAAGGGGCGATTTCGCCATGGAATGATCTAGAAACATAACATAAGATCGATAGGAAACTCGAACCATTCTGATTCTGTCGGATCTCGTTCTAATCGGTTAATTTTGCATATTCCTGAGGTTTGTAAGTCGAGAGTGCAGGCTATAAAAACGGACATCTTAAGCATGTCGTAGAAGAAAAAAACTTTTTGCTGTGTTTTGCTGCTAATAAAGACCTCGTCATTCAGATGTACGAAAAAAACATTGACCGATTTTTCAAGAAGTTATTGCAATCGAGAACTTTCAAAAGTTCATGGAGATCTTGTATTTGTAGCCATGCGATTTTTAAAAAATCTGCCACATTCATCATGCTTGAGTCAATTTTAAGCAAACTGAAATACAAATATTTCTTCTGTCTGCCATTCCAGAATAATCATTCTTTCAGAAGATCCTCTTCAGTTCAGAAAATTAAAGATCAAGACCTTCACATTGCGGCGATCGCTGCTGCGTTTATAGGAAGCTCGAAGAATAACAATGCTATCCGAGACGAAGAAAACTCCTACGACTTGATTTTTCAGTCATTTTTCATATTTCTATCGAACTGTTCGGAAAATTAACAAGACTTTCAAGAGAAGGGGCAACCTGACTTTAAAAAAAACAACTTGAGCTTGGAATAAAAAAACTCGTTTTGCTCTATAGCATTCCGCACATCGTCATTGCTTTTGCTTTCAAATAGTTGGAAATGAAAAAAGTATCCTCGCCAATCCTAATTTTTTAGCAATTATTTCTGTTGAACTATTTTCCACGTATTCTACAGGAAAGGAGTCGAGATTAAAGAAATACGATTTTCTTGAAAGAACAAAAAAAAAAAAAAAAATCGCCGTGCAAGAACTATACTTTAGGCTTTTAGATCACCTAAAATTGTGATGGTTGGAAAAACAAATAAAACAGACCATCCGATTCTACCGAGATTTATTAAAGCGAACATGTTTTGATATATTTGAAGTTTGAAGTCTAGAATAAGCAGACCAAAATAGACCTGTAAAAACATTAAAAATTTTAGAAGCTTCGGCACTCGGATATGCTGGAAGGTTCAAGGAATTCAAGTGGTTGGAGAGGACGAATGTAAGAACATTGTTCCTTTCACATGGAGTGAGCAGTGTTGCACACCCTGGCAGAAAATACAATGCGGATGGTTTGAGAAGAAAAAAATCCGAGTCTTTTCATATATTCATGAGATCACCTTTTCATTATGGAAATCAATCGAATGTTTTTAGACTGTCGAATACCCGTCTTGAATATGCACGTGAAAACATTTTTCCTTGCCATGGAATTATTTGCGTTGCACCTGCACCAGCTTCTAGAGAATACATTTCAGATGGTTGGGAATGCGAAAAAAAATGTTCTCTGACCGTCTGAAGCTTTGGAAGTCTTGAAGCTGGTTGGAGAACCAAGAAGAAAAAGGAAACTCTTCCGATCGCTACATTCCTAATACCTCCGCCGTTTCTTAATGAAATTGAGCCAAGTATTTGCAGAGTATAAGAAACCGGTCTTGAATATGCAAGTAAGCTTTTTTCCCCATAGCCTGGCCAGTGATGCTATCGGTTCCTTGCCATAAAATTATCTGTGTTGCACCTCCAAGGAGTGGATGCATTTCAGATGATTGGAGAAGCCAAAAAAAATACTCTCTAACCGTCAGAAGCTACATTCCCGAGTTCGCCATTTCTATCCTTATACTGAAAAATGAATCCTCAGTCTGACGGATACAAATCTTGAATATTCAGGCAAAATTTTTCTTGTCGTGGACAGATCTTTGTTGTATCTGCACATCCTGGCAACGAATTTATTATGCAACAGTCAAATGCGTTCAGACTGGCGGAAACCCGTCTTCGATATGAAGGTAAAAACTTTATTTCTTACCCTGGACTTAGTCGTGTTCTAGCTGCTTTTCTATGGCATGAAAACAATTTAGATGGTTGGAGGATCGGAAACAAAAAAAAAAAAAACCCCCACTGACCATGTGATTCTACTTTCCTGCGGTAACCTTCTCATTTCTCTATTGAGTCGAATGTTTTCAAACCAGCAGATACCAGTCTTTAATATGTAGGTAAAAACCATTTTCCTCGTTATGGTTTTATCTGTAAGTCAGATGGATTTAAAAGGAGAAAAATCCCCTCTACCTTGTACTACATTCTCTGGACTACAAATCCATTATGCATTCGAGACAAAAGTGTGGTAACTGGCGGGATTTCCGTCTTGAACATGGAGATAGAAACTTAGTCCCTTGACAAACACTGAGCAGTAATGCACATGCAGACTAAAGGAACGAATACATTTCAGATTGTTAGAAAACAAACAATACGTAGAACATCTGATTCTACATTCTTGAGACATCATTTTTTCCATTGGAAATGACTCGAATGTTTTTAGACTGGCGGGTACTTTTATTAAATATGCAGGTAAAAGCTTTTCCCCTTGTCATGGAATTATCAGTGTTGCACCCGAACCCTCTTGTGGAAAATATATTTCGGATGGTTGGAGAAGAAAAAAAAATGTAGCAACTCTAACCCTCTGATTCTTTATTCCTGAGATCGCAGCTTCAGTTTGCAATTGAGATAATTGTGCACAGACGAGGGAAAACCTGTCTTCAATATGTAAATAAGAACTTCATATCTTGTCATGGACTCGTTAGTGATGCAAATGTAACTACAGGGAAATTTCAGATGGTTAGAGAAGTAAAACAAAATGAATCCCCTCTGACCATCTCATTCTATATTTTTAAAACCGCAATTTCTTTATATAATTGAGTCAAGTGTGTCCAGACTTAGTGGAAACGTGTCTTGAATATTGAAATAAGAACTTCGTTCCTTGCCATGGACTAAGCAGTGTTACTCACCCTGGGAGAGAATACACTGCGGATGGTTGGAGAACCCCCCAAAAATTCCAAGTCTTTTTCTGCCTTCCCGAGACCACCCTTTCACTGTGGAAACGAGTCGAATGATTTTAGACTGGCAAATATCCGCATTGAAAATGCACGTAAAAGCATTTTTCCTAGCCATGAAATTATTTTGTTGTACCTACACACCTTGCACAGAATTTATTCCAGATCGTTTGAGAATAAAAAAACCCCATCTGAATGTCTTATTCCGTATTCACTGGAGTATTTCATTAAGCAATCGAGAGAAAAGTGCTTGGTCTGGAAGATTTCTGTCTCGAATATGGAAGTAGGAGCTTTGTTCTTCACATGGACTGAGCAGTGTTGCACATGCAGTCTTAAGGAATGATACATTTCAGATGGTTAGAATAGTAAAAAAAAACTCGGACCATCCGATTCTATATTCTTGAGACAGCCCCTTTCCCAATGGAAATGAGAGAAATGTTTTCAGACTGGCGGATACCCGTCTTGAATATGCATTTAAAAGCATTTCTCTCTGCCATGGAATTATGTGTTGCACCTACACAACCTGGCAGAGAATAAATTTCAGATGGTCGGAGAAGCAAAAAAAAAAAAAAAAAACTGACCTTCTGATTCTTCATTCCCGAGGACGCCTTTTCTCCGCCATGGATTTAT
>BGPR01002500.1:0-37130 GCA_013235015.1 Araneus ventricosus | reverse complement strand
GCAGATTAGTACATGGCCCTATTGAGTATGCTAAAGCAGAAAAAAAAAACTTCGGCACGCTCGTAATGTGTACCATTCCTGCGAGCACTTATAATTCCCATAATTATAGAAAAACTCTTATTCTTATAGCAGTTATTCTAAGCGAACTTCTTTTGTAGAATTCAGAGAATGGAAGTAAAAAACGCAATAGGAGGTCTTCGAAATAAGAAACATCGTTCTATCTCTTCTGGAGGCTTTAGTGTTCATGTGATTTGAGTAGACGATGGAAAAAAACTGTTCACACGTTTATAAGGAAAGCCGAAACTGCGAAGAAAGTGAAGATTAATCCTTCGTAGACCAATATATAAATCCTTCCTGAACAGTGGTTCTGCAATTTTCAACAGCAGTAGGATGCTTATTAATGTTAAGTATATATATTTGAGAATTTGCATTTTGCTGAAATCGAATAATTTGGAATATTTTAACAAATAGTATAAACTAAAATATCCTTTTGGAATTTACTTAACTATTCATTTTTTAAAGAAACTTAAATTCTAAGCAGCAAATATTTTCAAATACTATCTGTAAAGGTATTTGTGTATAAAATGTGTATTTTGTACACGAAATGAGAAGCGATTTTTTAGGTATGTGTTTCAGAGGTGCAAGCAACATATTGAGAAAAATTTACGGAGATGTTACTTTTTGTAAATTTTGCAGACATATTACATTTTCTAATTGAGTTTAACATGATTATAAACATAAATAATACGATAAGAAAGTAAGATGAATAATATTTAATTGTTAAGAATTTTATTATTTGAATTTTGAAAAATTTGAAGATAAAATCATAGCCTTGCGATATCTTGTGAAATTCAAAATAATATTTTTGTAAATTTTACTAATCGCATGTATATTAGAAATTTTATGTCCTATTTGAGGAACTGGCCTTTTTTCGATATTGCCATCATCGGATGCCATTTACATAATTACTAAAAACCCAAGAATCTCGATGAAATAAAACTCTTAAAAATGCAAATTCAATGCAACAAGAACATTTTATTAAATTGTGCATTTGTTAATTCGATGAAAATGTTTCTCCAAAATTTTCGGTCATTAAAACTATTTAATTATCAATACACGACAGGTTTGTTGAGGTTTGAAATCTTTAGAAAATGTTTGTATTTTCCACTGAGGTTAAAGACTGTTCATTGCAAGCCAGATTAATCCCTCGTAAATTTGTACACATTTCATAAAGACTTCGTTACTTGTAAAATTAGACACCTGAGTTTCAAGTAACTCTTTGAGCATCGGATATTAAAAACCTCAAATGTGAAAGTATACCATTTAATTAACAATACATTGATAGAATTTATACTTTTGTCAGATCTTCACAGAACGCTCCCCATCTACCATTTAAAAAAAATCAAATTGTTCGTAAAATAGGACGACCAGGGCTGAAACATGCCAAAACTACATGAAAAAATATATAAAATTATGGGCAATAGAATATGAAATAGTCATGCTTCCAAATCTCATGGAAATATTAAACATTTAAAATAAATTTTTATAAGTCTCGGACTGTGAATATGAATGCAACAGTTGTTGTAGTACTTTCATAATCGGTATTGAGAAGATCATATTGTTAGAAAAGCATTGTTTGAGTTCATGAATCGGATTGAGTTCTTGGAGTCGATGTCCAATAATCCATAGCGGAAAGCGACCTTAAATTGATGATTTCTTAATGAATTACGGAATTCATTTCAATTAAAATATATTAAGTATTCATTTTAGAATTTTGTAAATTCTGAAAAAAGTGCCTATTTATTTAAGAACTTGCAGCACTATGTGCTGAATTGATCTATTCGAGAGGGCAACTTTTTTTGTGGTAATTAACTATTAATATTCTTTTCCCGCTTGGTAAGTGCATGCTGTATTTAAATGTAACGTTCATTGTTCAATGTTATGTATATATTACGTGAAGTGCATAAAACCTCAAATATTCTCTGACCTATTAGTTCAATCAAAATACACTCCCAACAATGTTGTATAATTAGTAGTAGAAAAAAATCACAAGTGGTAGGGATGTAATAATCGAAATAGGCTCCTGTGTATGTTCCTGTAAATGATTTATATATTTATATAACAGAGCAGTTATGATTTGTATATGATTTTGGCCTTGCAAATTTTATTCCGATGTCGTCAGTATCCTGTCTGATTACTGTATATATAATGCCAAGCAAAAGGAAAAAATGTTCTTGTTATTAGTGAGTTAAATTTAATTCTTGGTCACAAATTATTTGACTTTCCTTTTGGAGTTTTAGCCGAGCATAATTATGGAATTTTACATTCATGTTCATTATTTAATATTTGGTAGTAGCCTGTAGAAATAATTTTCAGGAATAATTTCATATTAATTTTCGCCCCATTTGCATTAATTGCGTCAAGCTTTGTTATTATTATGAATCGGTAATACCGAGTCAAGATATTGATAAATTTTCTTTTGAAGCTCTAAAAATGCCTTCAGAAGTTTATATAATCCAGAAACTCTTGATTGTTTTTCCAAACGATCTCGACATTTTTAGTATTTTGTCTTTTGCATCTTTAGTAAAACTATTTTTATTTATTTCACATAGGCTTCACTGTCAAGTTTCAGAATTTCTTACGGCCTTCTACATTACGACCTACTTAAATCTGAAATATATCTTCAATAAGCACATTTCTATAAAATCCTTGCAACAATTTGGGATAAACTCAGCAATTCCTCTCGTTTTCTCTCGTATGAAATTTACAGAGTTTTGTGCCCATATTTTAATAAAAGTGTTTGGAAACGCAGTTACCTTTTCAATTTATGACAGTTAATTCCTGAGAAATTGTCTATAATGCACATGACATTCCTGAAAATTAAATCTTAAATGTAATTCGATAAGGTAGCAGCGCAGTTACTATTATAACCTAAAGAACGAGAATATGCTTTCAGACAATTATTTCCTTGAATTGAAACTAGTTTTTCGTCGTTAACATTAGCTTTAATATAAAAAATAAGGAAAGGACAAAAATGAACGCAGATTCAAGAGATTGGTTTTCCTTTCTTTCCTAAATTCTTGGCCTTTCTTAAGCTGGGCATTCGCGAGAAGGTTAGTTATGCCATTTGTCGCAATTCTGGCTTTTTCCCCACCCATTTTAGTCGAAGAATTAGGCAAAGTATTCTTGGATGTTCCAAAGTTTGTTTTGAGACAGGATTCATAGTCGCAGAATTCCTGCCACCCAGACTCCTCTTCTCCCAAACGGGGGATTTCGAGTTTCATTTTTAGCGTCAACGCGAGGTCTCAATGTAGTCAGATCCTTTGTTTTCCCACTACCCTCGCATCGAGGTCTCAAATTAGAATCGGCTGATTGATATTTTAAGTTCTTTTGAAATTCCATGTCGAATCATTTGCTCCAAATTTGACAGATTTTCGACATTGACGATAGGCTTTTCCTTCCCGTGTACCAAAAATTCCATTTTGGAAGAGCGGTGAATAGCTCCTTTATACATTAATGAGAATTTACTTTCTGAGAATTTTGATTTAAGTAGCTTAAAATATTATTAATCACTGATGTGCTGAATTACTATTTCATCTGTTACGGTCAGATCTATCAAATAACCGAAGCTGAGGATTGTTTATGCATTGGCACCCATCCTCAAAAGATTTAAATTTTTCTATATTTATTCTGGTTGGTCACGTCAGTATGACCTAGTGGTAAATTCTTCACTCCGTGTATGAAGGATCGTGGGTCTGCCTGATTTTAGTGAAGATCCGTCATGTATATCAGCGAAGTGTACCTGAAGTCTACCGTCGAAGCTCAAAAGTCAATCTGTTGGTGTTGTGTGGAAATTCGGGGACGTTGTGCTGAATCGGGTATTGTCCTCGTCATCTGACTACAGTTCAGAAATAAGTGGTTTGTCCTACGAAATATCCAACTTCTGACTTTCAAACGTTATGTTGAAGAAGAAAAAATTCATTTTAAAATGACTGCAGGCTATTATGGCTAATTTGGATATCTTTATTAACTAGAAAATCATCCGTAATGGTAGACGGTTGCAAATTGCCTTTCATTCGAGAGATTTCCCGTCAAATTTGACGTGTTTATGCTAGATATATATACTTGAGAAATATTTAACATTGTTTGTAAACAGATAAAATAAACATGTGTTTTATGCCAGGAAATATTTATTTACATATTTCTTTATTCAAAATACCTCTTGAAGAAGTTTTAAATTATAGTAAAAAATATATACAAAATATGTACATAATAATTCAATAACCCTGATATTCTCTGCTTGTCAAACGTTACCAAAAAACATTATCAAATTATATCAGGATTGAAATAATAGGTATCGTTGCATCCAAACTATATCCCGCGCATGATTACCACTGGCGTGATTTACTACTTTGTATTAAAAAACGGAAATTTGAAATTTATGATGAATATAATTTAATTTCTAGGGAACTATTGATCACATAGCAAGATAATTTTTATATCAATCGACAGCAAATTTTATTTCACTATTTTAGAGCTATTAAATTTGAAATTAGAACAATTACTTCTTTAAATTTAAAATTACTGAAATTTAGGTGCTCTAACAATAAAATAATGCTGTTTAACGTCTCGCAGTGCTGACGTCAGAGCGTTACCGGATCAGTGAGAGACGGATTTGGGTAATTATAGTATTAGTAATGTGAAATTTCCTTCAAACAAAATATGCACAGCCAGCACGAGTATTTTGTTACGGATCTAAGAGTTTATTTCTAATTGAATTTAGCTTAAATTTAAGTTGACTTATATTCATATAAATTTTAATTTCAGATGAAATTCAAATAAAAATTTAATTAAATTTGGTTTAAGGAGACATACGACTGTTCGATGTTTTCGATTTTATGAAAAAAATATATATTTCCCTGTCTTTTCTGAACAATCTAAAATTATCCGCGTTAAAAATCGCCTATAATTATGAAAGTTGTAAAGGAAAATGTAACAGATATTCAACATAAACATCGAATATGGCCGTAACTTTGAATCGCTATATCTCAATGTGTTTTTGGATATTGTGCGCACGATATCTAAAGAACTATTAAATATTTTTTCATAATGTTTACTGAGTATGCATTGTGCCATCTTCCACAAATTGAACCACATTTTTGAGCACATTTCCTCCAAAGTTTTCTTGGCGGTTAGAAAAGTTGAAATTTTAACAATTTTTAACATTTTTATTTTAAATTGGTATATAAAGTAGAAATTAAATTCAAATGTTAATAAATTGAGGTTCAGTTTCTTAAATAGATTGTTTGGGATACTTAGATACCCAAAATTTTGTGTTTAGACCAATATTTTATCCATGATCATGCGCGCAAGGTAACTCATCTTTCTCCTAAAATTATACCCGTATTTATTACTGTCTCAAAAATACATACCGATATAAAGGTTTGAAAATGTGTGTACTAGAAGAGAACATATATTTTTCTAGAAAAAAAATGAGTTTGTGAATTGCATTATTTCGGAGATGTAATGTATCGAATTTGACTGTTTCCCCATTTTTTCGACGTTTAAGAGTTGAAACAAAAAACTACCGAAGCTAAACTAAATCTAATTCTAAGGGTTCTTAGGAACGACACTGACACTCGTATAAACTACACAGTTGCATTTAAAAATAACATTTAATAAAAAAAAACATCTATAAAATAACGATGGCCGTCAAATCGACCTGAAAACGAACTACATTTCTTCAAGCCTACTCAAACAATACAAAAACCGACGCTCCCAACCATAGTTCGAGATTAATTCTCATACTGTCGGGAGCGCCCTCTTGTGATGAGGCAGATATGGGTTAAACTCGAATAGATATTTTCCACAAGAGTCGTATATCCCCTTAATTTGGCTTGAACTTTAGTTGTAACAATTCTTTTTTTTAAATGTTGGGAGGAGGGGTTTTAGAACTGTTAATAGAAAAATTCCAAACTTAAAACGAAAGTTCTAGCAAATTTGCAAACTCTTTATTTTTTTCAGCTTTCAGTGATTTATAAAATAATTATAGCTAGGTAGAAATCACTAGATTATCAATTAAATATTTGGAGACTATAATAATTAGGAAAGTGTTTCTCCTGTTTGATGTTGAAAGATAATATCGTTTAGATTCCGGATTCATTTCCGGACGAGCTTTCTGATTCTTGGTTGAATTATAGTAAACCTTAAATACTTGATGCTTTTGTTTTGAATCCTCATTCACAGATCTAAAGATATTTTTGTCGACATTCGAACAAAAGTGCAAACGCCTTTACACAAATTGTTTCCGGCTGGAGAAGGAGAGCCGGATTATGAATCTTTTAACTCGACCTCTATTGATACAAAAATGAAACGTAAGAATCAACTTTCTGCGATCACGGGATTCTGTTATATTATTGTTGAGGGCCCGTGGCGAAGCACTTCTCCGCATTTTGAAGTTGTAATTTAGAGTAAAAAAATGTTGTACATATTTCTTTTTGTGTCCGTTCTCGACTTATTTAAAATATCTACTTATTAAAACTGAAGGGCTTTACTTTCTTATGCTCCCTGCATATCTACATCAATACACGATCGTTCTTTTTGCTTTTGAAAATGTTGAAGGTATTATTTAAAGACCTTTGAATTAAAATAGATTTAAGTGTGACAAAAAGTGCAAGTTTCATCAATAAGAATTATTGAATTCTACTCGCATGGAAGCACAATATAAAAAATGAAATTAAATTTTCGATATTTTTTCCCCTACAGTTCTAATTCATGCCATATTGGAAAACACATTTAAGTGATAGGCTGTTGGGATGATAATTTTTCAGTACGATGAATTTACAGAGAATATTTGGTGTTCGTGTATGCAAGGTCCTGACAGATAATAAAAACATGGAAAAATTTAGGACGAATGAATGCTTCCAAAAATAATACAGAATTAAGGACTCCAAAATACTTAATACTACATAAAAAACTTATAATAAAATGGATGATAAAAGGGAGAATACAGCATTTGGCTCTTAATTTTGTGCGATAAATATTCATAATGGGCCGAATTATTTTGAACTACTCGAACTAAATAAGAGTTAATTCTGGTTACGTCCTGAAACGGTCAATGCCGATTCAGATATTCGTTCTACAGCCACTTTTAAAACACATTTATGATTTTCTTCTTGGCTGGCAAAAAATTAGTCTTTAGAATAACTGAATTATTTTCGTAAAAGTTGCTTTTGGCTGCATCTATTAAAAGCTAGCCATATTTTTCTTGACTTGCTGACATTGTCATGTGTGCTTGCGTAGAAAGAAATTTGAAAGGAACAAATATTTCAGTTTTTGGTCATGAAGAATCATCTGCTCGGGGATAAATGCATTGAAGTTGCAAAAGTGTGTATAAACAAATGTTTAATAAGCTTTTATTTAAAAGGCAGTAAACTAGAATATTAGTAGTAGTTTGCATAGATTGGGTTCATGTTTGTTCCCATCTTAAAACAAACCGTTTTTGATTTATTTATTTAAAACATCTCTTTTGAAACGTGTTGGTGCAAGAATTTAATTTCAAATAGATGTTAACTAACCTTAGTTCAGAAATAAATCTTCGTTTATAATTTAAAAGCATGCGTAGCAGATTAGGGCATTGCTACAAGGATGTTTGACGGCAACAAATTTTGATTAGAAATTAGTTCTAGGAGGATGAGACTTTTTGTGCGTTGGGGGGGGGGGGCCCCAAACCCTACCATAAACAATTTATAGGAAAAAATTTGTATAATTATTTACAAGGTAAATATCTTGTATTTATCTGATGCTTACCAAGAGAAATATCTAATCAAATGTACTTCAGCAAGTTTTCTAGATAGACGTAACTAGGTACGTCACCAAAAATATTAGTTGCAAACCAATAGTATAGCACATTTTGGGAAAAAAAGTTAGGTCGGCAATGTGGACTTCAGCATCCCGAGGAATAATTAATCGCACTTCGCCCCATATTTAGTGGATGTTTGGTTTTAAAATTTCGTCACATTATCGAGCTATATTATTCCATTTGTGATCCTAGAATTACATTACTGAGTGCTCTCTTATATGCACGATTCTAGACTTCTAGGCAAAGTGTCTGTTAGTGAGTAAGCTGGGAAAAGACTTGTGTAAGACGATTGGGGTTAAAGTGGCTTAAGAGTGGGCTTTGTGGCAGGAGTCTCTGGAAGTGAAAACAGCATTAAGACTAATTTTATAAGTACACTTGGCATAGTACCGGAACTCGGATTTTCTACGCTTTTCTTGGTTAGGCAGATGGAAAACATTTCCTATGCAAAGGAACATACAGTCACTTGAAAAAATAAGTGGCATCTAATTTAGTCTTGTTTATATTTGCATTGATGTCATTAAAATGCTTGATAATTTTGAAATAATTATTTACTGAGGTTTCATTTATTGAAAAAATAGTTTGTCATACTTAAGAAAGTGAAAAATGGTTTGAAATATTATCCAAAATTGAACTGGCAGACCTTAAGAAAGATCAAGATTTTTTTTCTCCCGCTTCGTGTGAAAGTTTAGGATTTGTTACCGCAAATCCTCAACAAGGAATATCAATGTTATAAAATTATTCAGTTTAATCGAGAGCAGAAATAACGCCATTGGATTTGTGAAATCTATATCACTTGCGACATTGACAATTACTAATATGTGAATAATATATATCGCTAGCCGCCTACAGTGACCATCTGGTTCGCCAATCTTATAATGGCAATACTCTATTTAAGGGATTAATAAGCGATGCTGTATACAATATCAGCAACATTCTGGTCACTGGAAATGGTGTCTCGTAGATGAATATAATCCTCGACCCGAAGCTTCTCTGATTTAATTTGATGAAAAGGAGACGCCCACTTTCAACTTTGGTGTATATGTTGTAGGGTCTTAGCTCAGCGATACTAAGCTATGAAGGACTCACCAGACGACACAGCCATATTAAGATATTAATATTTTAATGAAAATTCTTGATTTAATGAATTTTTACAAAATATACAAATTAATATCAATTCAAACAACTCCGCCTACTCAGGACGAGATGGCATAAGACAAGTCGAAAATCAATCTGGATACAGTTCGCAGATTTTCACGAGTTCACTCGAGGTAATGCAGAAAGTTCTAAAAATTCTACTCTAGGCGAGTATAAGTCCGAAGTCCGGAATAATGATCTGAGGGATGAATCCGCTCAGATTTCTATAGATAACCACTCACGGGTTATATCAAATACCCAGAAGTTAATTCGTAGCGACGTAAGGCACGTCTAATTCCAATCAGAGTTCCCAAGAACTTCTCACTCGAGACGAGCGATAAACAGCCAAGGGTTGGCTTAGGTTAACGGGGCAAGACCCGATACAGCAGCTTCTCAGCCTGAGAACTGCTTTACCAAATTCTCCGTCACGAGAATTTAATTCTCCGGTTCTCCAAACGAACCCTATCTTGATATCTCGATCATCCTCTCAATTCCTCTCTGGTGCCAGCTTAAAAACCCTCCTTGGGACCTGCCCTTTGTAGGCGGGGTCACAAGTTCAGCTCTTCATTTGTTGAAGATGGGACCCTTTCTCCCAATGACAAAACTCTGTCTTTAACTCCTCAATCGCATTGTCTCTATGCGTACGCAATGCATTTTCCGGCTCCGTGTGTCCACTCGAGTTCAAATGGCGGTGAATTTCAACCGAAGACCCTCCGGGATGACGCAATCTGGGAAGGGCTTTGTCGGCCCCTTTCTTCGGCCGCTCTCTGCTAGCGAACTGCGAGGCCCGGACACTTTTTCCGTGGGAAAATTTGCGGGTGCTTTTCAGGACCTCACAATGTCCACAATAAACTGATGGATAAGATCCTGGCATTTTAAAATACGGTTTGACGAATCCTCTCTAATGATACGATACGCGTAGAAGTCATTTGATACTTTTTTCGTTATAGGATCAGTTTGAATTACTTTAAATTGGTAACCATCTTCTCTTTTCCTAAATATCAGTGGGGACTGAAGTGCATCATAGGATCGATGAGTTTCGGCTATTCGTTGCAAGGCCTCGCTTCTTCTGTATATGACAATATCTCGTCGATAAAATTCTTGTCCGGCTCTCACAATGGCAACTTCATCGATTGCAGGGGCGTTATAGCGAAATTCATGTTCACCCGCTGGTTGTTTATCAGCTCGGATTACTATCTTTTATTCGTCGGTAGGCATTCTATCGAATGTCGTTTTAAATAATTGGATTAAATGATTGTGTGCAGGTAAAAATCTTTGAATGTTGAGAGCACCATCTAGGCGAGTGTCATGTACATGTCCACAAAGCTGATCAATATCTAATTGCTCTTTGCCCATAAAATAAATTTTGAATCCTCGTTGGGAAGAGGATGAACTGAACCCGCTCTATGGTAAATCTGTCCTTGAAATTTAAATGTAGGCATGAAGCTCTCATCAGCAATCGTTGTTGTCCGAAATTTGGAAGCAAGAATTGTACTTATGTTTCAAAAAATGTTTGGATTCAGAAGTGGCTCCTGACATGTACGCCATGAGTGGGCAGGTGGACTTTGCAGAGGTGTTAATTTGACTTTCTCGTTTGTGCAACACATCCCAAGAGACCGCCCTTAAAATTTTTTGCGGTTTAAAAAATTTTCTCGTTGTGAATTAGTCTGGTTTCCTTATGAATATTATTAAAATGAACATGATTGAACCGAAACGCATTTTTCATATTTTTGCATTCGAAATTTTTCAGAGATGAAAAGGCAGCAGTTATATGGAATATGAATGTGTGTGCGACTTTAAGTACTTGATTGAAAAGACATTTTGACTTTGTTACAAGTTTCTTGTGACTCGAACATTGAAATCGAAATCTGAGTACAAAGGTAACTGCTTTTCCAAATGACATTTAATACAATTTTGTAAGCACTGGTAAAGGGAACATTTGTCAACTACAGGACTTCTAGATTTCGCCATTCTCTTAGCCTTGTTTCCCTTTTTAAAAATTTATTTCCGATATTAAACTATATCTTAAAATAAGCAAATTATTAATTGAAGGAAATTGACAATTTCCATTTGCCCTTCAATCCACTATTGAAGAGTGATTAGAACCAAAAGTGTTTACGATCGAGTGCTGAATTTTCTATTTTTGTGCATTCTTGCATTTGAGCAATGCCATTTACTACACTTTTAACTGCACAGGGATGACAACCTATACTGTAGGTAGGAATTCAGAATGTTAAGATTTCAGTTTCACTAAACGCTTTTTCTTTTTAAATCGAAATTCAACTAATTAAAAATTGCTTTAACAGATTCAATGCTTTCTCAATTTTTAGATGCGATTTAGAAACAAGGAATGTTTGGCTCAGTTAGGCCAAATTTCACCTTGTGCCATTAAACCGAACCGAATCGAATCAGTTTCAGTAAATTTGCGTCATGGCAACAGAAACCAGCTTAACGGATAATACTAATGATGGTCGTAATACTCAGAGAGATGGCTTTGTTCATTCAAGTCCTCAGTAATAATTACTTTGCAGTAGTCAAAGTTATCAATTTAAAAATGCTGTCTTTATACTAGTTAACATAGGCGACTTGTCTTTGTAGAATTATGCTCGTAGGCATCTTTCGTCTGAATGGCTGTGATATTAGTTTGCCACCAGTCGTAGTCAAACTTCGATGCAGCGGGTCGCTATTTATTTGGCAGCTACAGTCAGTGTTGAATGCGATACATTTCAAATCAATAAAATATTAAATTCAATGCATTTGCCAAAATCAATTCTTGGAAAATTCTATATTCAACTTCCGTTGAAAACAATATTTTCTATCGTCGAGTGGGCTACTAAAAATCGTGCGCTTAAAGAAATAATTCAATATTGTTTTGAAGAGATGCGATTTCTCATTCTGCACTGATGCTAAAAAAATGCAAGCCGGTCTGTGATTAGTCGAACTCCAAACGATGCATTAACTGCTCTTTAGTACAATGGTTTCCTATTTAACCAAAGAATGACATCTTTTCACTAGAATTCAAAAGATTGTTTCATATGAATTTATTGCACTATACTTTGACTTAACTTATAGCTTGATTTTTTTTTTAATTCTAAATTTTTAAAAAATATATATCGTTTTAATCTGTATGATGTCTAGGTAGATACTCGAATATGAAAAAATTTTTTAAACTGAAAACTATTCAAGGTTAATGCAATACAAAGGAATTTGATAGGTTCTTATAGCATGTATAAACATCTTGCCTACTCATCCAGATTCAAATATAAGTCTTCTAACAAGTGAAAGCTTTAAAAAATCTTCGAAATTAAAGAGTAGAAAATATTTATTTTGTTAATTTTAAAATTGTAGGGAAAATAAGTTTTGGGAAGCTTAAATTTCATTGCAAAATACATTTAAGGAATCGGGTCTAATTAAGACTTTTAGAATATTTAGAAGTATCGAAACAAATTGCAAATTAGATTTAACACATTTAATATTCAATGCTAGTCCTTTCTCTTCGAATTAATTTTTTCATCTTTTGTTGGATGATCAGTTTTGCAGGATCCCAAGTTTTTAATCATTTAAAATCAAGTCTCTTGGGGTGATTTTAAATCATCCGATCATATACTTACATATTTGTCGAAACGTTTTTTAATCTATATATAATATACACATGACGTACAATTTCTGGGTTTCAAAAAATCGCTAAATGCTTAGCTCATACTTGGTAAGCGATCAGTTAGATAAAAAAAAAGTGACAAGAATGATCAAATGTCAAATTGGATCTTGGTAAAACATGCACCTATCTAGAAACTCTTATCCTAATTCTGGGCTTATGTTTGTATTTACTTAAATTTTATATAAAGTGGCATTGTTGAAGATTTTGATTTCATCATTTCAGTTAAATTTCTATTGGTATAGAAACTTTAAGCAGCTTTATTGATTTACATAAAATAATTCCTATTCAGAAATCATTTTATAACAAATATATATATTTGAAATGAATGCACAATAAATTGTTTCATTTTGAAGTTAAATTGAAATTTAATTTTATTACGGTTCTTCTCGTATTCCACACTTAACTTCTGGTATTAAGATTTGATATATAATTAGGCTTATGTTCAATGTTACAATTGATACAATAGGTTACTTATATTAATTACAAACATACTTTCAGTTTATTACTTTGTTAAAATATTTTAATGATTTCATAAATGTTATTAGAAAAACGTGCATGGTCATGTTCCTCAAATAGCTATGCATCAAATGTTTTAATTATAGTATCAACTACTCATAAATTTAATGCTATCTATGCAATGTTCGGTCCACGAAGAGTGTTCTTTCGATTATGTTGTGAATTTCTCGCTAATATCCTAATCGTTTCTAATTTAATATCCAGCGAAAACCAAAGGTTGCATTATGAATTATTTTTAAGGAAAATGGGAACATTATTTATCGTACTGTATTTTGTGACTATTTTTTATTTGGGAATTTTGATCTATTCTTTGTATTTGTCCTAAAAAATTAATTATCAAATGTATTCTGTTCTGATACAGTGTAAGTTAACGTAAAACAATTTCTGTAAATTTTTTTTGAAACAGCTACTTGTTGCTTGCATCTCAGATACCAGAAGTTGAAGCGTATGCAAGGTGGCGGGAATAACCATAGAAATGTATTTTATCAGTAAATAGATTTTTTACTGATGGAATATAATTAGTCATTTAAAATTACTACGGTCATTATTAATTTTAAATTTGTATTCAAGTTAAAGACAAAAGTAAAGTAATTCAGGCCAAAAATCTAACGTTTTGGAAGACGACATAAATATTGACATACGCAAAAAATACTGTATAAATAAGTTTGTTTTTCTTCGTATGTATTTTGCGAAGAAGTATCCTCATTTAAATTAGGGATTTATGATAATCCTCTGAAATAGTCTATGTAAACAGTTGGTTTCTATTTTATATATGCCTTGTGCTTCATATTGTTTACTCGAAACTGTACTGGAAAACAATATTTAGAAATGAAACTGAATTTCCTGTTGAAGCTTATTCCCACTCTTAGCAAACCATTTTAAATTTAATTGATTGAATAGTGAATGATCTCAATTTTATTCTATAAATTTTCTGCTTAGATTTTCTAAACTTCTATTCGAAAAATTTAATGCATATGAATATCTATTTTTAAATCTTCAAAATGCAATTTCCAAAACTTTATTATAATCGGATTTAAACCTAGTCGGGAGAAATACGCAGAATTCACTTTAACTAAATATCCGTTTCACCCGTCTGAAGCTTAGCTTTTTAAAACGGCATTTAATTTTTTGTAAATAACAGCTTGCATAATATAAGAAAGTTTCGTATTCGAGTTGACTACTCTACTGTCTGAAAATTGCAGCATCACGTATTATAAAATCGGTCTGAAAATATAAAAATCATGCTTTTAAGACGAGAATCGATAGATTGCTCAAAAAAGGGTCTTTTGAGCATGGCGAAGAAATTTTTTTTCTCATGCTTTCAATTGTTCTGCAACTACTAAGGCTTAACACACAAATGGTTGGAGAAATTTTTTTAAAAAAGTGGACTTATTTTTCTAGCAGCTATTGCAATCGAGCTATTTTTCAAATGTTCTTCAAACTTACTATCCGAGAGTGAATAAACTAGTGAAATCCTTCATGAGTAAAAAAAAAAAAAAATCACGAAGCTACACCGTGCCAACCTGTTCTGCACACGTTCCTTTCAGATCTCTGGATAAGGCGAGAGAAAAAAAAAAGAATTATGGTATTCTAACCTGTCAAGTTTCAAGAAATGCCCTTCTTGAGCAAGCAGGGTAAAAATGGGAGATTTCGCCATGGAAATGATCTGTGGTTATGTTGGTAGAAGATCGATAGGAAACTCGAGCTATTCCGAGTCTGTCGGATCTCGTTTTAATCGGTTAATTTTGCATATTCCTGAGGTTTGTAAGTCGAGAGTGCACGCTATCAAAACGGACATCTTAAGCATGTCGTAGAAGAAAAAATCTTTTGCCGTGTTTTGCTGCTAATAAAGACATCCTTCAGAAGTGTGAAAAAAAGACCTATTTTTCCAGAAGTTATTGTAATCGAGAACTTTTCAAATGCTCGTGGAGATCTTGTAAATCGAATTGCTGCAGAAGATAAAAAAAATCTGCCACATTCATCATGCCAGAGTCAATTTTAAGCAAATGGAAAAAGTTTCTGGAGAATGCAAGGAAAGGATATTGGAGTTGCTTCGTGGACGGAGCTGTTATGCCCTTTGAAGAGTCATCGGAGGGAAAGAAAAGATGAAAAGTAAAAAAAAAAATCCTTTATATAATTTCATTCTTCCAGCAGTATGGGAAGTGAATAATTTTAAAACATTCCTCACAGTTGCAGATCCCGGAAACTATCGAAAGTAGAAAAAAAACATAACCGTCTAAACCTTACAGCAGTAATTCTGCTGCTGTGTTTATAGGAAGCTCAAAGAATTATAATGGTATGAGAGACAAAACTCCTACGAACTTGATTTTTCAGTCTATATTTCTATCGAACTGTTCGAAAAATTGATTGAAAATGGTTGGAGATAATGAAAAAAAGTATCCTCGCCAGTCCTAATTTTTTAGCAATTATTTCAGTTGAATTATTTCCATGTATTCTACAGGAAAGGAGTCGAGATGAAACGGATACGATTCTCTTGAAAGAACAAAAAAAAATCTTTCGCCGTGCAACAACTATACCTGCGGTTTTAGATAAATTAAACCGTAAATCAATTAAGCATTTCAGAAGGTTGGAGAAGCGAAAAAAACTGTCTCTAACCTTCAGAAGCTACATTCCCGTGTCCGTTACTTCTATCCTTATACTGAAAAATGATTCTTCAGAGTGTCACACAAATCTTGAATATGCAGACAAAACATTTCTTGTCATGGACAGAGCTTCGTTGTATCTGCACGTCCTGGCAGCTAATTCATTATGCAATAGTCAAATGCGTTCCGACTGGCGGAGACCCGTCTTGAATATGAAGGTAAAAACTTTCTTTCTCTGGACTGAGCTGTGTTGTCTATGGAGTGAAAACAATTTAGATGGTTGGAGGAGCGAAAACAAAAAAAACCCACTGACCATCTCATTCTTTCCTGCTGCTGCCTTTTTATTACTCTATTGAGTCGAATGTTTTCAAACTGGCAGATACCCGTCTTGAAATATACAGCTAAAAACCATTTTCCTCGTCATGGAATTATCTGTATGTCGGATGGTTTTAAAAGCAGAAAAATCCCCTTTGTTTTGTACTACATTCTCCGGACTACAATTCCATTATGCATTCGAGACAGAAGTTTGGTAACTGGCGGATTTTTGTCTTGAATATGGAAGTAGGAACTTGTTCTCTTGACATGGACTGAGCAATGAAGCGCATGCAGATTCAAGGAACGAATACATTTCAGATGGTTAAAAAATAAAAAAAAAAAAAAAACTCGGACCATCTGATTCTATATACTTGGGACATCTTTTTCCCAATGGAAATGATTCAAATGCTTTCAGACTGGCGGATACTTTTCTTAAATATGCAGGTAAAAGCGTTTCCCTTTGCCATGGAATTATCTGTGTTGCACCTGAACCCTCTTGTGGAAAATATAATTCAGATGGTTAGAGAAGAAAAAAATGTAGAAACTGTCTGAGCCTCTGATTCTTTATTCCTGAGACCGCCATTTCACTTTGCAACTGAGATACACATGCTTAGACAAGGGGAAACCAGTCTTGTATATACAAGTAAAAACTTTGTTCCTTGCCTTGGACTCGGTAGTGTTGCACATGCAGCTTCAGAATCGGATACATTTCTGGTGTATGGAGAGGAAACAAATGAAAATAACTCGGTCTGATTCTACATTCATGAGACCACCGTTTCGTCATACATTTGAGTCAAGTGTGTGAAGACTCCGGGATACAGTCTTGATTATGCAGGTAAAGAATTGTCTCTAGCAATGGATTTAATTGTGTTGCACTTTCTGTTGGAGAAAACATTTCAGATGGTTGGAGAAGCAAAAAAAACAATCTGACCGTCTGAATCTACAATCCCGAGTCCGTCATTTGAATCCTGATATTGAAAAATGAGTCTTCAGATTGGCGGATACAAATCATGAATATTCAGGTAAAAGATTCCTTCTTGCCATGGGCAGAGCTTTGTTGCGTCTGCACATCCTGGGCGCGACATCCGTATGCATTAGTGTCGACTGTGTGCAGACTGGTGGAAACCAGTCTTGAATATGCAAGTAAAAAATTGTATCTAGAAATGGATTTAATTGTTGCACTTTCTGGGAGAGAACATTTCAGATGGTTGGAGAAGCCGAAAAAACCTTATAAAAGCATTTTCCCTTGCCATGGAATTATCAGTTTCGCACCTGAACCCTCTTATGGAAAATAGAATTCAGACCGTCGGAGGAAAAAAAAATGTAGGAACTCTGACTATCTGATTTCTCATTTCTGAGACCGACATTTCAATTTGCAATCTCGATAAATATGCTTAGACAAGGGGAAACCAGTCTTGTATATATAAGTAGAAACTTTGTTCCTTGTCTGGGACTCGGTAGTGTTGCACATGCAGCTTCAGAAGCGGATAAAGTTCTGGTGTATGAAGAAAAAAAATGAAAAGAAATCCATCCGATTCTACATTCCTGATGCCGCCTTTTCATTATTGAAATGAAATATTTTTAGACTGGCGGATACTTGCCTTGAATAGGAATTTAATAGCATTTTTCTTTGCCATGGAATTATCTGCGTAGCACCCGCACAACCTTGTAGCAATTCAGATTGTTGGACAAGCGGAAAAAATATAATGAAACTCTCCGACCGTCTGAAGCTTCATTCACAAGACCGTTGCTTCAGTTTGCAATTGAGATAATTGTGCACCAGACGAGGGGAAACATGTATTGAATATGTAAGTGAGAACTTTGTACCTTGGCATGGACTGTAAGTGATGCAAATGTAGCTCCAAGGAAGAGAATATATTTAAGATGGTTGGAGAAGCCCTCAAAAACCCCTCTAACCATCTCATTCTATATTCCTAAATCCGCAATTTCTTTATGCAATTGAGTCAAGTGCGTCCAGACTTAGTGGACACATGTCTTGAATATTGAAATAAAATCTTCGTTCCTTGCCGTGGACTAAGTGTAACCAGTCTAAGCAGTGTTGCACACCCTGGGGGAGAGAACACCGCGGATGGTTTGAAAAGCAAAAAAAAAAAAAAAACACATACTGAATCTTTTTCTAAATTTCTGACACCACTTTTCCCATTACGTAAAAGAGTCGAATGTTTTTAGACGGGCAAATACCCGTCTTGAAAATGCACGTGAAAGAATTTTTCCTTGTCATGGATTTATTTCTTTTGCACCTGCACTCACTTACAGAGAATTTATTTCGGATGGTTTGAGAATCAAATAAAAATAACCCATCTGAATGTCTTCTTCTGTATTTCCTGGACTACCATTTCATCACGCAATTGAGAGGAAAGTGCTTCGACTGGAAGATTTCTGGTTTGAATATGGAAGTAAGAACTATATTCCTTGCCATGGATTCGCCAGTGATGAACTCTTCCTTGCCATTAATTTATCAATGTTGCACCTCCAGGGAGGGAATGCATTTCAGATGGTCGGAAAACAAAAACCTCTCTGACCGTCTGATTCTACATTCCCGAGTCCGTCACTTCCATTCTGAAATTGAAAAATGCTTCTTCAGACTGGTGAAAAGTCGTCTTGAATATGAAGGTAAAAAATTTCTTTCCCTGGACTGAGCTGTGTTCTGTATGGAGTGAAAACAATTTAGATGGTTGGAGGAGAGAAAACAGAAAAAAAAAACCACTGACCATCTGATTCTAATTTCCTGCGGCCACCTTTTCATTACTCTATTGAGTCGAATGTGCTACACAACCTGGTAGAGAATACATTTCAGATGGTCGGAGAAGCAAAAAAAAAAACCTCTGACCGTCTGGTTCTTCATTCCCGAAGACGCCTTTCCATTACTGAAATGAGTGAAATGTTTTCAGAATGGCGGATACCCGTTTTGAATATGCATTTAAAAGCATTCATCTCCGGCAAGGAATTATCTGTGTTGCACCTACACAACCTTGTAGAGAATACATTTCAGATGGTTGGAGTAGCAAAAAAAATGAATTTTTGACCGTCTGAATCTATAATCCCGAGTCCATCATTTCAATCCTGATATTGAAAAATGCGTGTTCAGACTGGCGGAAACCAGTCTTGAATATGCATCTAAAACATTTCTTACCCTGGAATGAGCTGTGCTGTAGCTTCATCTTCTTGGAAACATTTTAGATGTTTGGAGCAAAAAAAAAAAAAATACCACTGACCATCTGATTCTACTTCATTTCGGCAGCCTTTTCATTATTCTATCGAGTCGAATGTTTTCAAAATGAAAGGCACACGTCTTGAATATGCAAGTCGAAAACTTTTTCCTTGTCGTCGAATTATCTGTATATTTCAAAGGGATTTAGAAGCCAAAAAAGCCTATTTTATTCTACATTCCTTGCACTATCATTATGAATTCAGACAAAAGTGTGAAGAATGGCGGAATCCCGTCTTGAATATGGAAGAAGGAACTTGGTTCCTTTTCACTGAAAGAGCAGTATTGCGCATGCAGCTCCAGGGAACGAATATTCAGATGGTTAGAGAATGAAAAAAAAAACCACTCGGACCATATGATTCTATATTCTAGAGACCGCCTTTTCCCAATGAGGCGAATGTTTTTAGACTGGCGGATATCTTTCTTAAATATGTAGCTAAACGCTTTTTTTCCTTGCCATGGAATTATCTGTTTTATCTGCACCCTCTTGTAGAAAATGTAATTCACATGATTCGAGAAACAGAAAAAAGTCTCGAAGAATCTGATCCTTCCTGATGCATCTAATTCTTTCAGCAGTTACTGCAACTGAAAAATATTGTGTGTAAGGTGACGAATCGGAAATTAGCAGACTATCAAAAGCTGCTCTCGGAAATTCCAAAACGGTCTTCTTGGGTGCCGTTAAAACTTGCTAAGTTAAAAAGATGAAAAATATCTCTATTGTCTGGTTATAACAAACTATTTCAAGTGAACTATTTCTTGTAGTCCTGTGACATAGGATTTGAGGAACATCTGCCAGTATAGCGATTCTCTTGTAGAATATCTTGCTAGAGCATCCATGGGAGGAAATGTGGATTTTGTGTTCATTCCGTCTTTTCTTCAGCATCTTGTGCATTGACTCGCCAAATGGGAAAAGAACTTTTACCATCTAATTGTTCCAGCAGATCGAACTGAAATGCATCGCATGCTCCTCAAGCTTGCAAGGTGGAAGTTAGTCGACTGTCAACATGAAACTCTGAGGCCTGGCGAAGAAAGAAATATTGCCTTCCCTGTGAGTTAATTTACGCTGCTGTTCCTAAGCATTCAAATGATTGTTAAAAATGAAGGGAAAGAAAAGTTCACTTTCAACAAATCAAGAATCAATCTGTTTTACACATTCTCTCTTTTAGTCGAGAACAATAAAACAGATGTCCCTCTGAATTATGTAGAAATCATAAAGCTTGAGGATTTAGCCTTTAAAATCCTTTGACTTTTTTAGGATCAGAGAAGATGGGATCGATGCTTCCATATAATATTGCAAGTAAACAGCATATTCCCCTGTCTTGCGAGTCCGGAGTAAGGCAGACTAATACATGGCCCTATTCAGCATGCCGAAGCAGACAAAAAAAAAAAAAAAACTTCGGCACGCACCGAAATGTGTATTATTCCTGCTAGCACGTAATTCCCTCAGAGGAACTTATTTTTTATAGCAGTTATTACAAGGGAACTTCTGTAGACATCAGGGAGTCGAAGTAGAAAACGATATGGGGGTCTTCGAAATGAGAAACATTGATTTATCTCTTTGGAGGCTTTAGAATTCATGTGATTTGAGTAGAGGATGGAAAATACTTTCGAAACGTATATCAGGATAGCCGAAATTGCAAAGAACGTGAAGAATACGCCTTCGTAGACCAATATATAAATCCTTCCTGAACAGTGGTTCTGCAATTTTCAACAACAGTAGATGCTTATAAATGTAGAGTATATTTATTTGAGAATTTGCATTTTGCTGAAATCGAATAATTTGGTATGTTTTAACAAATAGTATAAACTAAAATATACTTTTTGGAATTACTTAACTATTCGTTTTTTTTAAAGAAATTTAAATTCTGAGCAGCAAATATTTTTCAGATACTATCTTTAAAGGTATTTGTGTATAAAATGTTTATTTTGTACAGTAATGAGATGCTATTTTTTGGTATATGTTTCGGAGGTGCAAGCAACATATTAAGAAAATTTATGGATGTTTCTTTTTGTAAATTTCTGCAGACATATATTTTTTCTAATGGTGTCTAACATGATTATAAACACAAATATAACGATTAGAAAGTAAGATAAGTAATGTTTAATTGTTAGGAATTTTATATTTGAATTTTGAGAAATTTGAAGATAAAATTATAGCCTTTCGAGATCTTGTTAAATTCAAAATAACATTTTTAAAATTTTTACCAATCGGATATATATTAAAATTTTATGTACTATCTGAGGAACTGGCCTTTTTTCGATAGTGCCGTCATTTTAAATATTAAGAAAATAGGATGCCATTTTCATTACTACTGAAAACCTGAGAATATCGTTGAAATAAATCTCATAAAAATGGAAATTCTATGCAAAAACTAGAACATTTATTAAAATGTGCAATTATTAATTTAATGAGAATGTTTCTCCAAAATTTCCGGTCATTAAAACTATTTAATTATCAATACACGACAGGTTAATTGAGGTTTCAAATCTTTACAAAATGTTTGTATTTTACACTAGGGTCATTGCAAGACAGATTAATCCCACGTAAATTTGTACACATTTCATAAATACGTCGTTACCTGTAAAATTAGACATCAGAATTTCAAATAACTCTTTGAACATCAGATATAAAAAAACCTCAAATGTGAAAGTATACCATTTAATTAACAATACCTTGATGGAATTCATACTTTTCTGAGATCATCACAGAACGCACCCCGTCTACCATTTAAAAATAAATGAAATTGTTCGTAAAATAGGATGACCAGGGCAGAAACATGCCAAAACTAAATGAAAAATATATAAAATTATCAGCAATAGAATATGAAAAAAGTCATGCTTTCAAATCTCGTAATAAAATTTTATTTTAATTGTTAGATGTTTAATATTTTCATAAGAGTCTCGGACTGCGAGTCTGAATGCAACAGTTGTTGTAGTATTTTCATAATCGGTATTGAGAAGATCATATTGTTAGAAAAGCATTGTTTGAGTTCATGAATCGGATGGAGTTCTTGGAGTCGATGTCCAATAATCCATAGCGGAAAGCGACCTTAAATTCACGATTTCTTAATGAATTAAGGAATTCATTTCAATTAAAATATAAAGTATTCATTTTAGAATTTTGTGAATACTGAAAACAAGTGCCTATTTAAGAACTTGCAGCACTATGTGCTGTAATGATCCATTCGAAAGGGCACCTTTGTTTTGTGATAATTAACTACTAATCTTCTTTTTCCCCTTGGAAAGTGCATTCTGTATTTAAATGTAACGTTCATTGTTCAATTTTATGCAAATATTACGTGAAATGCATAAAACCTCAAATATTCTCTGAACTATTAGTTCAATCAAAATACACTACCAAAAATGTTGTATAATTAGTAGTAGAAAAAACTGAAGAGTCAAAAGTGGTAGGGAAGTAATCATCGAAATAGGTTCCTGTGTATGTTCCTGTAAATGATTTATATATTCTATTTTGGCCTTGCAAATTTTATTGCGATGTCGCCAGTAGCCTGTCTGATTGCTGTAAATATACTGCCAATCAAAAGAAAAACATGTTTTTAGTATTAGTAAGTTAAATTTAATCCTTGTGTCACAAATAGTTTCTTTCCTTTTGGTGCTTTAACCGAGCATATTTATAGAATTTTACATTCTTGTTCATTAATGTTTGGTAAATGCATGTAAAAATATTTTTCAGAAATAATTTAATATTAATTTTCGCCCCATTTGCATTAATTGCGTCAAGCTTTTGTCTTGCATTATGAATCGGTAATACCGAGTAAAGATATTGATAAATTTTCTTTGAAACTCTAAAAAATGTCTTCAGCAGTTTAATTAATAAGAGCTTCTGGATTATCTAATGTTTTTCCAAACCATCTCTCTTTATCCGACCATCTTGGTACTTTGTCTTTTGCATCTGTAATAAACCTATTTGTCTATATTTCACATAAACTTCACTGTAAGGTTTCAGAGAATTTTTTACGACTTTGCTACATTACGACCTACTTAAATCCGAAATATATCTTCAATAAGCATATTCTTATAAAATCCTTGCAACAATTTTGGATAAATTCAGCAATTCCTTTCACTTTCTCTCGTATGAAATTTACACAAAGTATTGTTTTATGCCTATACTTGACCATCTAAGAAAATTACATGTTTAATTTACTAAAAGTGTTTGGAAACGCAGTTACCTTTTCAAGTTATAACGGTTAATTCCTGAGAAATTGAATACAGTTTACAGAAATTGACTATAATGCACATGACATTCCTGAAAATTAAATCTTAAATGTAATTCGATAAGGTAGCAGCGCAGTTACTATTATAACCTAAAGAACGAGAATATGCTTTCAGACAATTATTTCCTTGAATTGAAACTAGTTTTTCGTCGTTAACATTAGCTTTATTACAAAAAATAGGGAAACGACAGAAATGAACGCAGTTTCAAGAGATTGGTTTTCCTTTCTTTCCTAAATTTTAGGACTTTCTTAAGCTGGGCATTCACTAGAAGGCTAGCTATACCATTTGCCCGATCATTCTTTTTCCCCACCCATTTTAGGCGCAAAATTAGGCACAGTATTCACGGATGTTCCGAAGTTTGTTTTGAGACAGGATTCAAAGTGACAGAATTCCTGCCACCCAGACTCCCCTTCCCAAAACGGGGGATTTTGAGTTTCATTTTTAGCCTCGACGCGAGGTGTCAATGTAGGCAGATCCTTTGTTTTGCTACCCTCGCTTCTAGTTCTCAAATCGGAATCGGCGGATTGAGTTTCGGATTTTAAGTTCTTTTGAAATTCTACCATTTCGAAAAATTTGCTCCAAATTGGACAATTTTTCGACCTTGACGATAAGGGTTTCCTTCCCGTTTACCAAAAATTCCGTTTTGGAAGAGAGGTGAATGACTTGCTTTATACATTAATGAGAATTTACTTTCTGAGAAATTTGATTTTTGTTGCTTAAAATCGGAGCATTATTAGTTGCAACATTTCTTTCATAACCTACGGGCATATCTATCAAATAACCGAAGCTAAGGATTGTTTATGCATTGGCACCCATCCTCAAAAGATTTAAATTTTTCTATATTTATTCTGGTTGTCACTTCGACCTAGTGGTGAATTCTTCACTCCGGTTATGAAGGATCGTTGGTCTGCACAGATTTCAATGAAGATCCGTCATGTATATCAGCCAAGTGTACATGAAGTCTACCGTCGAAGTTCAGACGTCAATCTCTTGAAATTCGGGACATTGCGATGAATCGGGTATTGTTCCCGTCACTTGACTACGGTTCAGAATTGAGTGGTTTGTCCTACGAAATAGCCAACTTCTGGCTTCAAAAGGTTGTGTTAAACAAAGAAAAGAAATTCAGGTTCATTTTAAAATGAGTGCAGGCCATTATAGCTAATTTGCTTTTCTTATTAATGTGAAATTACCTTCAAACAAAATATGCACAGCCAGCACGAGTATTTTGTTACGGATCTAAGTTTATTTCTAATTGAATTTAGCTTAAATTTAAGTGGAGATTTTTACGTATATAAATTTTTTTAATTGAATTTAATCTGAAATTAAATTCAATTAAATCTGGTTTAATTTGGCTTGAACATAAGTTGAAATAATTTTTGTTAATGAGAGGAGGTTTCTAGAATTGTTAATAGAAAATTTCCAAACTTAAAACGAAAGTTCTAGCAAATTTGCAAACTCTTTATTTTTTTCAGCTTTCAGTGATTTCTAAAATAATTATAACAAGGTAGAAATCGGGAGATTCTCAATTAGAAATATCTGGAGACTACAATAATCAGGAAAGTATTTCTCCTTTTTGATCTTGAAAGATAATATCGTTTAGATTCCGGATTTATTTTCGGACGAGCTTTCTGATTCTTGGTTGAATTATAGTAAACATTAAATACTTGATGCTTTTGTTTTGAATCCTCGTTCACATATCTAAAGATATTTTTGTCGACATTCGAGCAAAAGTGCAAACGCCTTTACACAAATTGTTTCCTGCTGGAGAGGGGGAGCCGGATTATAAATATTTTAAATCAATCTCTATTGATACAAAAATGAAACGTAAGAATCAACTTTCTGCGATCACCGGATTCTGTGTTATTATTGTTGAGGGCCGGTGGCGAAGCACTTCTCCTCAACTTGAAGTGGTAAATTAGAGTAAAAAAATTACCTAATATTTATTTTATGTCTGTTCTTGACTTGTTTTATAATAGCTACTTATTAATACTGTAGGGCTTTACTTTCTTATGCTCCCTGTATATCTACATGAATATAAGGTCGTTCTTGTAACTTCTAGGCCTATGTCTGGGTCAAGTTAACTTCTCAGGATTGATAGAGGCGAGATTTATGTAATGCTGAGGCAGTCGGTACATACAACTATTGAACCTCAAGTCCTATATGCTAACTTGTACGATTCTACCCTACTCGGCTTCTCGATCTATCTTACCTGCATTCACATAAATCAGAAGTATTCCATTGTGTGTGACTGGTGACGAAGTCGAATCAAGACTACTCGTTAATAAAATAACAAATTTAATGAAAAAATTAAATTAAAATACTAAATTATACAGCTAGCTAATCAAATGATACAAACAAGGAAGAGCAGAGAATGAACAGCAGCAATCAGTGCTTATATACAGTAACAGGCTCGTCGCTATTGGTCGATAAGCGACATCACAAAGAGGGAGGATCCGATCTGCTAGATGCCGCGATGATGCCACATTCTTTTCGCTTTTGAAAATGTTGAAGGTATTATTTAAAGACCTTTGTAGTAAAATAGAATTAAGTGTGACAAAAAGTGCATGTTTCATCAAATAAGAATTATTTCCCTGCACGGAAGCACAATATAAAAAAAATGAAATTAAATTTGTGGGATTTTCCCTTGAACCTTACTACTTGGTGTAACTTAGTGCCATTTTCATACATTTTTAATGATAGGTCTGTTTGGATAATTTTTCAGCAATGAACTTTCAGAGTATTTGTTGTTCATGTACGCAAAGTCCTGACAGATAATAAAAGCGTGGAAAATACGAAGAATGTTCAAAAATAATACAAAATTTAGGACTCCAAATGTTAATACTTCATAAGAAAACTTATTCATAGTAAATGGATGAGTAAAAGGATAGAATCACATTTGCTCTAATTTTTTTGTGCGATATAATCATTCATAATGGACGAAGATTATTTTGAACTATTCGAACTAAATAAAAAGGAATTAAATTTGCGTTATGTCCTTAAACGATTAATGACCGATTCAGATATTCGTTCTGCAGTGTCTTTTTAAAAACACATTTAAATTTCTTTCTCCTTGGAGGCAAAAAAATATTAGATCATTCTAGAATAACTGAATTATCTTCGTAAAAGATGCTTTGGTTTGTACTATGAAAGCAGCTTCATTTATTTTTCTTGACTTGTGACATTGTCATGTAAGTTCTAGAAAGATCCCAAAAGAAATTTGAAAGAACAAATATATTTTTAGTTTTCGTCAAGGAAGAATTATCTTGCCATGAGAATAAATGATTCGTTGCAAAACGGTGTATAAACAAATGTTTATTAGACTTTCTGTATTTAAAAGGCAGTAAACTAGAGTATTAGTAAGTTTGCATACGTGGTCTCATGTTTGTTCCCGTTTTAAAATCAAGATGTTTTAATTTTGATTTATTTAGCCAAACATCTCTTTGAGCGTGTTCGATGCAATTTAATTTCAAGTAGATGTTAACAATCTTGGTTCAAGAAAATAAAACTTCGTCGTATAATTTAAAAGAATAGGTAGTGATTAGGGCGTTGTGGCAAAGATGTTTGAAGGCAACAAATTTTGATTGAAATTAGTTGTATGAGGAAGAGACTTGTGCAGTTGGGGACACAAACCTATCGTAAATAATTTATAGGAAAAATCGGATGTTTCCAAATTCTGTCTCCAGAAGTCTTCTCAGGATTAGTATACATCACAAGGTATTCATTAACTGAATTTCGACTAAAATTGTTTTCAGTTCTAGTCATTACATTACACATCCTAAGAATGGATTTACAACTGTTTAACGCAACAAAGGATTTATCAAGATCTTGGAAAAATTCTTATAGACTCAAAGATTTAGTTTGTTAAAAATCATAATTGAAATATAAATGAGGTCGAGGTATAAGCGCTCGACCCTCGAATCCTCATGCGTTGAGAAAATGTACAAAAACTCGTGACTTTCACAGTCAATTAAACATTCTAGTTATTTCATTGTAACATCGCTTACAATTCGTATACACTTACAACAATTTAGGAATAGTAAATAGCACATACTTAAAAAGCAAGGCTTGATATCTTATATTTATCTGATGCTTATCCAAGGAAATATCTAATCAAATGTAGCTTCCAGATTTTCTAGATAGACGTAACTAGGTACGTCACCAAAAAATATTAGTTACAAACCAATAGTATAGCACATTTGGAAAAAAAAACCTGTTATGGTCGGAAATGTGGATCACCAGCATCCTGAGAAACAATTAATCGCACTCGCCCCATATTTTAGTGTTTGTTCAATTTTAAAATTTCGTCCACATTATCGAGTATATTATTCCATTTCTAATTCTTGAATTACATTGTTGATTGTTTCTCGTATGCACGATTCAAAATTTTAGGCAAAGTGTCTGTTATAACTGGGAAAAGACTGAAGACGATTGTGGTTAAAGGGCATTTCTGTTTTGTATGAAGTCTCTGGAAGTGAGAGAATAAGATTAATTTTAATAATTTGGCACAGTACCGAACTTTGATTTTCGCTTTTTCCTGGTTCGGCAGATGGAAAACATTTCCATAAAGGAAAATACCGTCACTTGAAAAAAATAAGTGGCATCTAATTTATCTTGTTTATATTTGCATTGATATAATAAATGCTGATAATTTTGAAATAATTATTTACTGAGGTTCTTAATATTGAAAAAATAGTTTGTCATACTTAGAAAGTGAAAAATGGTTTGAAATATTATCCAAAAATTGAACTGTAGACCTTAAGAAAGATCAGATTTTTTCTCCTTGCTTGTGAAAGTTTAGGATTTGTTACCGCAAATCTCTACAAGTGAATATCATCAGTTATAAAATTATTCAGTTTAATCGAGAGCAGAAATAACGCATTGATTTGTGAAATCATATCACTCTATGTATCGACATTAATAATATGTGAATAATATATATCGCTAGCCTACAGTGACCATCTGGTTCGCCAATCTTATAATGGCAATACTCTATTTAAGGGATTAATAAGCGATACTGTATCAAGCTCCACTGTATACAATATAGGCTACTATGATACGATACGTGTAGAAGTCATTTGATACTTTTCGTTATAGGATCAGTTTACATTACTTTAAATTGGTAACCATCTTCTCTTTACCAAAATATCAGTGGGGACATGAAGTGCATCAATCGATGAGTTTCCGTTATTCGCTGAAGGCTTTGCTTCTTCTGTGTATGACAATATCTCGTCGATCAAATTCTGTCCGGCTATCACAATGGCAACTTACTGTTTGTAGGTTATCAGCGACGTTCATGTCTTCACCCGCTGGTTTATCTGGATTACTATCTTTTATTTCCCTCAGGGGCACATCTTCCAGGTGTGAGGCCGACCCTGAGGTCCCTAGTGTCTATTTCTCCTTCCGCTTTTGTCTCCCTTGAGTTTTTGCTACTTCTTCTTTCCCTCGAGGAGTGAGGGAGCTCCATGAGAAGCAGTGCTGCCTGTTTGCTTCTTTTTTGCTTCTCATGGAAAGCAATATACCACGTGTTGGCCGTGCGGGCGACCCATTTGACGGGTGGTACATCTTGTCCCCGTGTATCAAGCTGGTATCCCAGCCCTGGCTGGTCTGCCTAAGGGGATCAGCAAGAGTCTCTGGGATTGGCGTTAGGTGGTCAACGTTCCGAGATGACTCTGAGGTATGGTCCCTGCTAGCACCACAAGTGCCAGGTGGGATCCGAGCCGGTAACTGCCTCTCCCTGTTGGGCCTCGGTGGTGGTGCCGTCGGGAACCGAATTTCTTACTTCTGCGACTTACTAAGTCTATCCCTTATGGGTATATTAGTGAAATTTCTTTCTGATTCTTTCTTTATTTTGAAAAAGATACTCTGACACCAAACGTTTACAATGTTTCACCTTTCGTTGTTGACAAAGCTTTATCTGCCAGTGTAGAAGTTACTACCCGTAAACTCCTTGTCCGTCTACCATTTGTTGAAGTCTCTTCTAAAGGGAAACAGATTATTAAATTAAACTGCTCTCTAATATTCCACTTCTGTCCAACTCCATGGAATGCTGAATATGCCAAAGGGGTAATTCTGTTGGTGAACTTTTCAATGATACTTATTGAACATATTTTGAGGAACTTGACCTCAATCTGTACACGGTACAACGAATTTCTATCCGCGAGATGGTAACTCATACCCACCAAACATCTGGACCTTGTAAACCCAAGTACACATATAATGGCAGGTTATATTCTGTTGCCCTGTTCGGCATACATCCGAATCCTATGATGTTACAAGTGCCATAGCTTGGCCATTCAAGCCCATGCTGCGGGACTCAACTTGCGCCCGATGCGTGTAGCTGGCCATGAAAGCAAGATTGCACGCCAAAGAAAAATGTGTATTGTAAGGGGACCATCCTTCCTTCTCGCCCTGTCCTTCATGGAAGATGGAAAGGAAGTGGTCACTTAAAATTCTGAACAATATTTCTTATCCTGAAGCTCGGAAATCTTAAAGCCCGCATATCTCCTGCATGCACGAGCTACGCGTCTGTCTAAAAACAGCCTCTTACTCAATCAATGAAACCCTAACTATCGGAACTCTTATTTGCTCCCGCTGTTCAGCCGACACACCCAAAGCAACTTGCATTCTCTCCACTGACACTGGATCTCGTATTGAGTCCGATTAAGGGAAAACATCCGAAACGAAAGACAACAAGGCACCGACTTTAAAAATGCAAAAAAAGGCACCGTGCTTAAAGATTTGCAGTCTGCTCCTTGCTTTTAAAAATACGTGCTCTTGGAAAATTCGTAATCCTGCAACGAAGGATTTGCCTCAATTATTTTCCATCTTCTGTAGTTCTGTTTACAATCACCCCTCTGAGGAGGATGACGATCTCCAAATGAATTGCGAGACCATGAACTCCAGTTGTGATGTTGATAAACCTCCCAAATTCTGTTTACTTTGTTTCATGGAACTGCCAGCGTTCTGCAACAAAAATAACACCCAAGGCTCTTCAATTTATTCTAGCCTGTTTATGTTGTCTTCAAAGACATTCTTGAAGTCTATTTAAACTTTGGGGTTTTACAGGGTATGTTCGAAAAGGATGTCGATTCTGTGACATCTCCTCCGGTGGATTTGATTTTAACATCCAATTCCTACCCAAGTTCACCCCTTCCCCTGTACTCCCCTTCAGGCTTGTTGCATGTCCAGGTTCATATCAGAACCTTGTTACAGTATGTTGACTTTACTTGCCACCCATGATGCTCCTTCTTGATGACCCTAATGCTTTAGACTGATCAGCCTCTGCACCGTTTCTGTTAATAGGTGATTTCAATGGGCAGTACTTGTGGGGTTCTGATTGCACAAATTCTTGTGGGGCGCAGATTAACAACTTTATCTCTGATAACTGCTCCTGCCTGCTCAACGAAATGAGAACATACTTTCTGAACCGACACGTACTTTCATAGCTTGGATCTGGCATTTGTCGCCCTCACTGTTACCAATGTTGGAATTTTAGAGTTGGAGGTGATCACTTCCTCTCGAAGTCTCTATGCTGATAGTGCTTCGACACAACGTCTCATGCGGTATCTCTTCCAGGGCAGACTGGGCCGCTTTCAGACAGCTGCAGTGATTACTGAGACAATGGTTGTTTCAAATGATATTGAAGCCATTAAAACAAGTTACGACCAATCAGTGCTGCTGATGTCGCAACTCAAAAGCCTCCCATCCGAGGAAATCTCAAACCATGGTGGAATGGTCACGGGAAGCTAATCAGAATCAAAGAAGACTATGGGATTTTTCCGGTATCCTACCTTGGAAAATCACATAGAATTTAAAGAAGGGCAACTGCTCGTCGGTATTGACGTCGCAGCAAAGAGAATTCTGATATACATCCGTCAATTACGTCAGCTACATCTAGTGCCCAACTTTGGAAGAAAGTGAAAGACGCCAATGGGAATACAAAGTTTTCTTTCCTGTTATACGTACTGGAACCACTTTGTATTCTACCCCTATTGAAGTTCCATCATCGGAGAATACTCATAGTATCCAGCGCAGACGCCTACAGTCCAACTTTTCTAGTGACTAAAAGACGCGCTGAACAGATACCCTTAAATTTTAAAACTCGCAAACTTCTCCCATACAATTGTGCATTTCGGATGTTCGAGTTGAGGAAAGCTTTATCTGAAGTTAAGGATACTAGCCCAGGTCCAAATGGCATCACGTACAGCATGATTCGCCACTTAGACGCAGATTCTCTCACAAACCTGCTTAATTTGTTTAATAGAATCTGGAAAGAACAGGTTTATCCCTCTCAGTGGCGTGAAGCAATTGTGATTCCGATTTTGAAACCAGAGAAGGATCCTTCAAACCCATTGAACTACCGGCCGATTGCGCTGACGAGCTGCCTTTCAAAAACTCTTGAACGAATGGTCAATGCACGTCTTGTATATCAGTTGAAAAGGACTCGCTGTATTCCTACCTTTCAATTTGGTTTCCGGAAGGGTAGGTCAACTCTTGATAATATTATCAACCTTGAAACACAGATACGAAACGCTTTTGTTCGTAGGAATCATTTGGTTAGCATATTTTTTGACATTGAGAAGGCCTATGACCATACTTGGCGCCATGGCACCCTTCTACATGACTCTGAATTTCAAGGAAATATTCCTATTTTCATACAAAACTTTTTGTCGTCTCGAATTTTCCGAGTTCGTTTAGGGAACATTTTCTCCCAACCTTTTATGCAAGATGAGGGTGTCCCTCAGGGAAGCGTCTTGAGCGTCACCCTTTTTAGTCTTCATTTTAGCAAAATTCTTACCATTTTACCCTCAACAGTTTCTGCTTCACTATATGTTGATGACTTGCAGATCTCCTGCCAAGGTTCTGGTATTAATTTAATTGAATGACAGCTTCAAAACGCTGTAAATAAGCTTTTAATTTGGTGTAATGATAATGGTCACACACTTTCTCCGACGAAAAGTAGTTGTGTTCACTTTTGTCGGAAAAGAGGCATGCATTCTGATCCTGTTATCCGTATTCATGATAGTTATTCCTGTTGTTGAAAAGAATCCTTTCTTGGGCATCGTATTCGACCGAAAACTCACTTTCCTCCCGCACGTCCTTCAACTGCGGAAGAGATGTGAAAAATTGTTAAATATTATTAAGTTCCTCTCTACCACATCTTGGGGAGCAGATCGAACGGATTTGCTCCGGATTTATCAATCGGTGATTCTTTCACGCATTGATTATGGATGCGAAGTTTATGGTTCTGCTTGCTCTAGTGTTTTGCGGAGGCTGGATCCGATCCATCACTCTGCGTTACGGATTTGCTCAGGATCATTCCGGACATCACCGGTACACAGCCTGTACGCAATTTGCCATCAGATGCCTTTACACCTGCGTCGAAGAAAGTTAGGTGCTCAATATTTCCGCATTCAGTCCCACCCGAATCGCCCTGTCCGTACTTTGCCCATTCCCACTGGTCTTGGCAGACTGTATGCTGCCCGTACCTCCAATATTCTCCCTTTCTGCGAGAGAATGAAACGGTCTCTTGGCGATTTGGAAATTTCAACCGTACAGGTTTATCATATTGATTTCTTCTCCTTCCCGCCATGGTATGTTCCACAGTTTTCATTTCTTAACCCAGTTTCTAAATTTGCTAAATCTACCACAAATCCAGTTGTTTTCCAACAGATTTTCTTGTCTCATTGCACACAATTTTGCACCTATTCTCCAATTTTTACTGATGGATCAAAGACGGCTTCCCGTGTTGGTTGTGGTGTTGTCTTTGATCAAAATGTATTTAGTCGTCGCTTGAATGCCTCATGCTACGTTTTAACAGCAGAGTTAATGGCAATATGGCTTGCTCTAGAGAAAATATTCACTCTCCTCGAGAATACTTTTTGCATTTACTCGGATAGCTTGAGTGCTCTAGAGACTCTTGCACATCCTGAGACTGCAACTCGCCCTATTGCTTCAGAAATTCTTTGTCTTTTAGCCCGGTTGAAAGCTAGGGATTGCGAAATTTTATTCTGTTGGATCCCTAGTCACGTGGGTATTCATGGCAATGAACTGGCTGACACGGCTGCTAAATCGGCTTCCATTGAACTTAACCACCCGCTTCCCTATGCCGACATAAAGAAATCTCTTTTAATTTATGCTCATTCATTATGGCAGGAATCATGGGATCAACAGATCCACAACAAACTTCATTCAATCCAACCGTTGTTAAAATTGTGGCCAGTTGTCCCAGTGCGGATGCTCGATGTAAAATTAAATCGACTTCGCATTGGTCTTACCCGCTTAACCCACAAGTATCTATTATTTGGTGAGCGGTGTCCTGCTTGTACAACATGCCATGTGAATCTCACAGTTCATCATATTTTAGTTGAGTGCCCTGTTTTTAGCAATCATCGTTCGCGGTTTTTTAGCTCTGTATCACTGAACATTAGAGACTTGGTGGGAGAACGTCCCCATCAACACATTTTTGCATTTTTAAGGGCCATTGGAATTTTTAACTTCTTATAGAAATGACCGTGTTTTATGGAGTATTTTGTTAACTAGTTCCAAATTGTCAGTTTGCTAATTCAAATTTTATTTTGTTTAAAAAAAATTGTTCGAAATTCGTTCATTTTAATGTTTTCATTTTGCACTATACGCTTGGCGAAGCATAGAAAATACTGGCTCTTGTGCCATAAAACTCCACAACAACCAACCAACTATCTTTTATTCGTCGGTAGGCATTCTATCCAATGCCGTTTTAAATAATTGGATTAAATGATTATGTGCAGGTAAAAATCTTTGAATGTGGAGAGCACCATCTATGCGAGTGCCATGTACATGTCCACAAAGCTGATCAATATCTAATTGCTCTTTGCCCATAAAATAAATTTTGAATCCTCGTTGGGAAGAGGATGAACTGAACCCGCTCTATGGTAAATCTGTCATTGAAATTTAAATGTAGGCATGAAGCTCTCCCAGCAATCGTCGTTGTCCGAAATGACGTCATTTGGAAGCAAGAATTGTACTTCCTTGTGTTTCAAAAAATGTTTGGATTCAGAAGTGGCTCCTGACAGGTACGCCATGAGTGGGAGAGGTGGACTTTGCAGAGGTGTTAATTTGACTTTCTCGTTTGTGCAACACATCCCAAAGAGACCGCCCTTAAATTGCGGTTTAAAAAATTTTCTCGTTGTGAATTAGTCTGGTTTCCTTATGAATATTATTAAAATGAACATGATTGAACCGAAACACATTTTTCATATCTTTGCAATCGAAATTTTACATAGAGATGAAAAGGCAGCAGTTAAACGGAATCAGAATGTGTGTGCGACTTCAATTACTTAATTGAAAAGACATTTCGACTTTGTTGCAAGTTTCTTGTGACTCGAACATTGAAATCGAAATCTGAGTACAAACGTAACTGCTTTTCCAAATGACATTTAATACAATTTTGTAAGCACTGGTAAAAGGAATATTTGTCAACTACAGGACTTCTGGATTTCACTATTCTCTTAGCCTTGTTCCCCTTTTTAAAAATTTATTTCCGATATTAAACTATATCTTAAAATAAGCAAATTATTAATTGAAGGAAATTGACAATTTCCATTTGCCCTTCAATCCACTATTGAAGAGTGATTAGAACCAAAAGCGTTTACGATCGAGTGCTGAATTTTCTATTTTTGTGCATTCTTGCATTTGATCAATGGAATTTACTACACTTTTAACTGCACAGGGATGACAACCTATACTGTAGGTAGGAATTCAGAATGTTAATATTTCAGTTTCACTAAACGCTTTTTCTTTTTAAATCCAAATTCAACTAATTAAAAATTGCTTTAACAGATTCAATGCTTTCTCAATTTTTAGATGCGATTTACAAGCAAGGAATGTTTGGCTCAGCTTGGCCAAATTTCACCTTGTGCCATTAAACCGAATCGAATCAGTTTCAGTAAATTTGCGTCATGGTAACAGAAACCAGCTTAACGGATAATAGTAATGATGGTCATAACACTCAGAAATGGCTTTGTTGCATTCAAGTCCTCAGTAATAATTACTTTGCAGTAGTCAGTTATCAATTTTAAAATGCTGTCTTTATACTAGTTAACATAGGCGACTTGTCTTTGTAGAATTATGCTCGTAGGCATTTTTTGTCTGAATGGCAGTGATATTAGTTTGCCACCAGTCGTAGTCAAACTTCGCTGCAGCGGGTCGATATTTATTTGGCAGCTACAGTCTGTGTTGAATGTGATACATTTCAAATCAATAAAATATTATATTCAATGCATTTGCCAAAATCAATTTTTGAAGTATTCTATATTCAACTTCCGTTGAAAACAATATATTCTATCTTCGAGTAGGCTACTAAAAATCATGCGCTTAAAGAAATAATTTAATATTGTTTTGAAGGGATGCGATTTCTCATTCTGCACTGATGCTAACAAAATGCAAGTCGGTCTGTGATTAGTCGAACTCCAAACGATGCATTAACTGCTCTTTAGTACAATGGTTTTCTGTTTAACCAAAGAATGACATCTTCTCACTAGAATTCAAAAGATTAAGTTTCATATGAATTTATTGCACCATACTTTGACTTAACTTATAGCTTGATTTTTTTTTTTTAATTCTAAATTTTTAAAAAATAAATACATATCGTTTTAGTCTGTATGATGTCTAGGTAGATGCTCTAATGTGAAAAAAGTTTTGAATCTGAAAACTAATCAAGGTTAATGCAATACAAAGGAATTTGATAGGTTCTTATAGCATGTATAAACATCTTGCCTACTCATCCAGATTCAAATATGTCTAATAACAAGTGAAAGCTTTAAAATATCTTTGAATATTTTCCACTCTTTAATTTCGTTTTGTTAATTTTAAAATTGTAGGGAAAATTAGTTTTGAGAAGCTTAAATTTAATTGCAAATATACATTTAAGGAATCGGGTCTAATTAAGACTCAGAATATTTGGAAGTATCGAAACAAATTGCAAATTAGATTTAACACTTTTAATATTCAATGCTTGTACTTTATCTTCGAATTTTTTCATCTTTTTTGTTGAATGATCTGTTTGGTAGGATCCCCAGTTTTAAATCTTTCAAAATTAAGTCTCTTGGGAAGATTTTAAGTCAATCGATCGTATATTTGTTGAAGCGTTTTTTAATCTGTATATATAATATACACATGACATACAATTTCCTGGGTTTCAAAAAATCGCTAAATGCTTAGCTCATACTTGGTAAGCGATCAGTTAGATAAAAAAAATGACAAGAACGATGAAATGGCAAATTGGATCTAGGTAACACATGCCCCTGTCTAGAAACTCTTACCCTAATTCCGGGCTTATGTTTATATTTACATAAATTTTATGTAACTTGGCATAGTTAAGGGTTTTGATTTCATCATTTCAATAAAATATCCATTAGTATAGAAACTTTAAGCAGCTTTATTGATTTGCATAAAATAATTCCTATTCAGAAATCAATTTAAAAGAAAGATATATATTTGAAATGAATGCACATTAAATTGTTTCATTTTGAAGTTAAATTGAAATTTAATTTTAATACGGTTCTTCTCGTATTCCACACTTAACTTCTGGTATTAAGA
>BGPR01002499.1:162925-174864 GCA_013235015.1 Araneus ventricosus | reverse complement strand
ATGGCTCATGCCCGTAAAACACACCGCAGCCTAATAGCTGAGTTGACAAAGTCATTAAAATATTATACAAATATTAGACAGATTATGTATCCAGGCCTGCTCAGAGGTTCGTACCGTGGTGACGTCAAAATTGAAGTTCACGTTGATGATGCTTAGGCAGATGGTCGCTAGTGACATGATTGTTGATATGCCATTTATTCTGTTGAAGTTTGTCTTCAATGTTGTTTTAGCCAACACAGATATAATTAGAATATATTTAATATTTTTAATATTATGATTGATGCATTCCATGTTCTTTTTGCAATGTGTTGGGGAAGAAGTTGCGCACAAAAGTTAATTTTAAAGTACGCAAATAAAAACATGTACAAAAAAGTACATTCAAATAATGTCAGATTTGATAGAGTTGTACATCAGAAGAATATAAGGTTGAAACATATTTTCAATTTAGAGTGCTAAATACAAATGATGAGCAAAGAGCAGACTGCTGTTGAATATTTTAGAAGAAAGATTTTTTTATGTGATGCTTGCTATTGATAGGTAACATGTGCAAAAAAAAATTTAGGTCATCAGACAAATGGTACTAAGAGGGAACTTGATAGTAAGAAAATAGCAATGAGAAAAAATAAAGAAAAACCCATTCAAAGAAAGAAAGCAAAATTTAGAAAATAGTGGAAAAATAGCAGACTGAAGCATAAAGATAGTTTGAACTGTAGCTCAAAAATGAAAAAAAAGTTTTAATAATTATTATGTATAATCAAAAAAAAAGTTTTACATTGCCATATTTTTAGTGAGATACTTTTACTTTCAGTTTATTTTAACAAACCTTTAAGTGAATTTATTTTTCATCCATTTTTTAAATAATAATTCTACAATATTTTTTAATATCTCAAGCACTTTTGTTTAAATTTATTCATTTATTGTTCAATTAATAATTTATTTTACTTCTCGGTGTTTATGTTTGACACGATACCAGATTTATGTAGTTCAGCTTGTCTGGTCAAGCCCAGTCATGCCCGGACACATACAGTGATTCTGAGTAGGGAGAGCCAGGAAACCGGATATAATTAGTAGCCGTAAACCAGGAAATGGTGTAAGTGTTCAGGAATTTTTTTTTCACAGCTCTGTAGCCACCCTCTTATAATATAACGCTCGTGAAAGCAACGCGAATGATATGGCATGCTTAATTACGTTTGTCATGTGGAAGAAAATAGCGTAAGATAACGCGAATGATATGGTACGCTTAATTACGTTTGTCATGTGAAGAAAAAATAGCGTAAGATAACGCGAATGATATGGCATGCTTAATTATTGCCTATCATGTGAAGAAAAATAGCGTAAGATAACGTGAGGAGATGGCATGCCGAATTACGTTTGTCGTCTGAATTGATCGTATCTACAAGAACATGATTATCCAGTGAAGTTCATTACAATATTTTTTTTTTCCATAATGAAATATAAGGACCTTGAATAAAACTGAAATATCGATTTTTAGTATGAAAGTGGTATTTTTTTATTATTTTAGTCTACGGCAGACAGGCAAGGAAGTGCTATTTACAGAAGAGGCTTCAATTGAACTACCTGGAACACATCCTGAAAAAAACGTTGCCTGCAACTGAAGGAACTCTCCCACAAACTGAGTTGTTTGGCGTAAGGATTTGAAAAAGATGGATCAAATGTATGGGTTTTAACAATGAAGGAGAAAGTGAGTCCAAATCTTTATGCAAAGGTAAAATTTATTACATTGGTGGATTCTTTGCTAACTATCCACGCTGTGATTCTTATTAATCTAATAACCTGAGCATAGTTTATCCCACCATTATGTTTTTGCGTATTAATTTCCATTTGCTGCATGCGAAAGTGTTACTAAATGCTATGTGACAGAATAATATGACTATTGATTAGAACATTTCAAACAAAGTGCTTTTACTAAGTTTTGTATCGTGTGAAGACTTAATAGGGCATTTAAGTCTTTCGAATTTACTTCAGTTGAAATTTCCAAAAAATGGCAGAGATTTTTGTTTCAAATAATATTTAGTGATAGGAGGAAATATTAACCCTAAAACCGGTTGGAACGTAGAAAGTCGCTCTCTGATGACTATTCTAAACCGGGCTCCGTCGCAGAAAGTCGTTCTTCTGATTATTACCTTAAACCGGCTCCATGTGAAAGTTTCTCTGTTTATTACCCGAAAACCGGTCTTGAAACATTTGTTTTCACCCATTTAGCTACAGAGAGTGCTGTTTTCAAAAGCATTCAGTTGAAATATTTGCCGTCTTCAAAGGGTTAAAGAATATATACGTTTCTTGATTGAATATGTGAACGAGAAAATCATCCTTGAATGGGATAGTGGATACGTTTGGATTTAATTTCTTTATTAATGTCCCAATTTTAAAATTACATTTGACTGTTACTTGAAGCGATCTTGTCTTTTTTTGATGCATTATTTCAAATAACTAGACTCATGAACACACTGTTTCCTTAATATCCACATCATATGCGGAAAGGATCGTCGGAATTAACCGATTGTTTATGTGCCACTGTGGTTTTATATATGCCCTTCAAAATATAAGGAGACTTTTTTGAAAATAGGTTCTGCTTGAGACTGGTATTTGTAAACTGGCAGTTATTCTTTCACATCAGAGAATATCCTCCCCCATGTAATATTAAATTCTCCTCAGTACAATCCTAATGCATTGAAAATGGATAAGACTTGAAACTTGGTATATAGCTGAAACCAAAACAGACAGTCTCGTTTTTTTTTTAATAAATTTCTCCATGATACCCATTAGCCTGTGGTTTTAAGTTCTTTGGGTATTTTGACGTTCATCCTTAAAATCTGTGGTGTTATAAGTGCTTTTGAATTGTAGGTACGACGTTTGAGTATTCAAACTATCGGTAAAAAAGCTGTAGCATGCCAATTCCGGATTTTTTTGAGATCGCCCTAAAAGCTCGCGGGTTTTTTTTTTCCAGATTGGCAGTAGGTCGCAACATTTTACGATATATCACATATTATCTGAGATTGTATTATTCTTTGGATTTTAAGAAAATATCCATATAAACATGAATTATCTACTTTTGAACTGCACATAAAAATAGGCAGTGGCGTAGCTAGTGTAAGTGGTGCCCGGGTCATAATATGATCCCCCCCCCATCATCATAGTTGCTTATTAGCTAGCGCAAATGACGCCCGGATCACGGTATTTTTTAACTCTCTCATTGTATTTTCTTTCAAAAGTGGCATAAATGCATTAACGTATTTTAACATGACCAGTGGCTTTCGGAGAATGATTTTTTTTTTAACCCCAGACGTCCTTAATGGCTTAGCAAACGTTAATGGCGCACAGGGTAAGGTATTATTTTTTGACTTTTATAACTCATTATATTTTGCTTTAAAAAATAGCATAAACATAATGTTTCGACTCCATGGCGTCCGGGGCATCAATACCCCCTTGCCCCCCTGTCGCTACGCCACTGGAAATATTCGGTGTGGCCGTTGAGAGGGCCTTATTAGCACAAGATGTTCTATGATATCTCCATGATGTTACTACGATGTTCTGAATGATCCCCAACTTAATAAAGATATCATATGAATATTCTAGGGCATCTTGTACAAATAGGGGGTTAAAGAATTTATCCAATATATTTTCTAGATTGGTAAACCAGTTCATTGATGACATAAATAGGAGCCTTTTCGGGAACTCTGGAAATGTCTGTTTGGAAAGCTTGAAAGCAGGTGCAATCATCAATTACAAAATGCATGTAGAGATACAAGAAATATTAAAACTGGTAAGTGACGCTATTTTCATACATTATGGAATTCGGCTTCTTCCATTTAGATAATAAATTTTAAACCTGTAATTATTTGAGTAGTGAAATGTAAGGCATGTTTTATAAATATTTAGATGCTAATATTCAAATATGAATACGTTTTTGTGATAGTTGTAACTTAAAAATTCTCCATGTAATGAGTTATAGCATTTATTGTACATTGTTTAGCTAGTTGAATCGTAAGTAATACAGAAGACCAACTACTTCTTACCAAATAAGTTGAAGCGCAAAAACATGGTTCAGTATTTTTGTTGCAAGATAATGTATGGACAAAATATATTTCTTAAATAATAAGAATTTTAAATATGGTTGGTGAAAAAAGTAGAAAGGAAACTGGATGTATGCTGATTATATAAATATGTTAAAACTTTTTATTAGAATTTTATCTTTTATAATAGTCATGAACTCAAAAATATGCGTTCATGATCGATATTGAACTGACGTTCACTTTACTTTTGTAATTTAGCTTTCAGAAGTCTGTAAGATCACTCCATGACAGTTACATTATGGATCTGTAACTGAGTTTTACTGCTCAAACAGATATTTTGCACACAATTATCAATATTTAAATTCAAAAGCCAATTTTTTGTAACTTTCCTTTGTACACTATATGCCCAAAAGTATCCGGACACTTGCAGATTTTCACATTTTTTAGAATTTCTGCGAAATGGTTTAACTGACTGCCTTTAAACTTCGGACTTGTAATGAATAGACAATAATTCACATTTTACATTGAAGATTCGGTCCGGAGTGCAATTAGGGGACCGTCTACAAACTGATGAAGACAAAAACGTTTTTGGCCCATCCCGCTTCACAGAACACCAATAACAAGATGAAACTTTCAGAAATGGTAATGTTTAATGTGCATAATATTTACAGGAATTTTCGTAAACTCAGCTCAAATATTTAGGAAGATATAAAGGTTTTCTTAAATCTCAAATTTTCCCATCTGTTTTTTGCTTATAACATGCAGAGTTTTCTATTATATTATACGAAACTTACAGAAAAGACTAGCAGTACGCGCACGGCGTTGCCCGTGGAATCAGGACTTCAACAAAATGAAAAAAAAAGAAAAAGAAAAACGCCCACAATGACATGAAAAAGTTTTGAAAACAAAATCAAAACAAAAGATACACATTATTGATTTTCCCGCTTTTTTTTTTCACGATAAACAATAATAAAAAATTGCAGCGTGAAAATTATTATACTGCTAGCTAAGCATGCGAGATGAATAAATACATTAAGATACTGCCGAAAGTAATAATCAGTCATTCAATTCAAGGTTATGATGTCACCTCCCCTTCAACCAATCACATAGCCATTTGCGTTCCGAAGTGCCGTGCCGCGCGAGGAACTCTCTCCATAAAAATAGCTCTCAACCGCCTAGAAAAAAATTAATTTAAAAAAAACTTGAGCAGATATTTTAACCGTTGTTGTTTTAAATCCCACACAACCGTTCTACTTATAAGCTGAAAAAAATTGAAAATAATAGTGTTATTAGAAAGTCGGATGCAACAAATTTAAAATCAAAAGTAACATCTTGATGCCGAAACTGGGTATTTTTTAAAAATTTCTCAAAATTCAGTAAATTGCGTTAGAAATTCAAAACTAACTTCATTAGAACGGAAATCGCGTGCTCTTTCCGATGGTCTATCTATTTTTGTCGTACATTTATTAGAAACCATTCTATTGAGAAATTAGTGCGAAAACTCAACCAAAACAACACAAAACATTAAATAAAAAAATTTCTAGATTAAAATTTAAAATTTCGGCTTCGAGGTGCATTCAGTCACCATTACGACTACCTGTGTACTAAATTTCATGGCTGTAAGTGCGATAGATTCGTCTGGACATCGCAGACAAACACACATACGCACACAAACATTGCCTTTTATAAGTATAGATGACAATACTTTAGAGAAGCATTTTGTACAAATTTGGAAAAGAATTGTTGAATATTACAGGAATTATGAGCATTTTTAGTAAATAATGTTTTACTGCGCATGCTCGAAACATAGTGTAATTTTTCTTTCACAGCTTTAAAGCCAGATATATAGGGCAACTTACATAAAAAATTTCAGTTCAATAACAATAGTATTCAGAAAGATATCGGCATTACAACGAGCAGAATTTTAGCTCCTGTCGAAAAGAAGCTAAAAGATGAGGGGCTGTACACAAATTGATATTTTTTAAACTTGTATCTTTAAATAGTTATATTGAATTGTAAAGTGGTTAGAATTCGCTGCATACCCATGAACACATCTAATATTCGTAACAAATAAAAAATATATATGTAGAATTATTAAAATATTTTAAGAAAAGAAATTAACTAGATAAAAAATAGCTTCGCCATAAAATATATATATTTAAAAATATCGTTTGGCCGTAAAATTGTAATATGTAACTTGTTAAAAATCATGTAAATAGTATAATTAAGGTAATAAAATTTTTGTTATTTATAGTGCCTAATTAGCTGGAATTTAAGTTATGCACGTAATCGTTAAGTGTTCATGGGTATGCAGCAAATTCTAACCACTTTACAATTCAATATAACTATTTAAAAGATACAAGTTTAAAAAATGTCAATTTGTGTACAACCCCTCATCTTTTAGCTTCTCTTCGACAGAAGCTAAAATTCTGCTCGTTGTAATGCCGATATCTTTCTGAATACTATTGATATTGAACTGAAATTTTTTATATAAGTTGCCCTATATATCTGGCTTTAAAGTTGTGAAAGAAAAATTACACTATGTTTCGCGCATGCGCAGTAAAACATTATTTACTAAAATTGCTCATAATTGCTCTAATATTCAACAATTCTTTTCCAAATTTTTACAACATGCTTCTCTAACATATTGTCATCTTTTCTATAAGTTGCGTATAATATAATAGAAAACTCTGCATGTTATAAGCAAAAAACAGGTGGGAAAATTTGAAATGTTTTAAGAAAACCTTTATCTTCCTAAATATTTAAGCTGAGTTTACGAAAATTCCTGTAAATATTATGCACATTAAACGTTACCATTTCTGAAAGTTGCATCTAGTTATCAGTATTCTGTGAAGCGGGGTGGGCCAAAACCTTTTTTGTGTTCATCAGTTTGTAGACGTCCCCCTAATTGCACTCCGGACCGAATCTTCAATGTAAAATGTGAGTTATTGTCTATTCTTTACATGTCCGAAGTTTAAAGGCAGTCAGTAAAACCCTTCCGGAGAAATTCTAAAACATATGAAAATTTGCAAGTGTCCGGATACTTTTGGGCATGTAGTGTATGAAGAACGTATAAATCAGTACATTATGTCCGACCTCGTAATATTTATGAATTTCGACGTCTTATATCTCCGTGAGCTTAAAAAAAACTTGTTTAAGTGAACTCTATATAGCGCAACGAGTTACGTGGATCAAATATGTATGTGTCTGGAAACCACACAAAGCCGAAAGCATAGAGATTAACATTGAAATTGCGGATCTTTATCAAATTTTGGACCACTTTCTTCAACATGTTGAGATAATTTTAATAAACACATACATGATTTAGCTCACGATATGAGGAAACTAAACAGAAGAGTGCCAAATTCATAAAAATTGTATTAGAATGCATTAACATTGAATGCAAATGTTTAATAATTGCGTTATGTACCTCGTGTATCCGCTGATGTCCAAGAAAAACATAAGCATTCTTCGCTGTTGCGCTTATTTCCTTGTGTGATGGCACTCCGTCTAAATATTTAAAAATAATTGTAAAAATTTTAAAAAAAAATAGCACGTCAATCACCATCACTGAAAAAAAGATAGTGTTTTTAAAGTTTAAAACGAAGCGTGCGTGTGCCATCATTTGTTCGTTAGCGTTGGTTTATTGATTTAGCTGGCTGTGTTTTGATGTAATATGGCCGTACAAAAGAGCTTCTTCCTTAAGCATTTTATCCATTTAAATTGTGATTCAAACCAGGAGAGAGAGTTGGCCAGTCTGTTCGAGTGATGTCCACTAATTGCTCATCTAGACCACAAAACAGATGGGGTGAAAAGGAAATGGATGGGTTTCCATGAAAAGGAAATTTGGTCCAATGGCATCTCGGAATGGGCACACATGGATACGGATTTCTTGCTGGCATTATCGTTCGTCGGTGATGGTATATCGATCAAAAATATGGAGCTTATTTCTCTCATTCAGCAGACTGGAGGTCTCTTTCCTTAATGTTACCGGGATGAAACCTGATCTCCATCTCTCTCCATACCAAATGATGAACAGAATGATTCGTCGCATTTAAAATGACTCTCGTATGTGAAGAGGACATGGCCTCCATTTCTACATTCTCTACATCAGAGGTTCCCAACCTGTGATGACCAAAGTTGGTAATGGCGAAAACAAGAAAATATAAGGAATTTTTTTAAAGAATTATAAAGAGGTGGGGAGGAATGACAGTAGGGGGACGCGAAAATATAAAAATTAATCAATAGGGTACGCGAGGAAATAACCCTCCCTTGAAGACCTTGGGAACCCCTGCTTTACACCACTGTAAACGACGCCATCGATGATGGGCATCCATTCTTCCGATGCCTTGTTGGTCGACGGACGAATAGGCCATCGTTCTGACGGAGCTTCTCGTTGTTTCACACAACTGCCAGACAATGTGCTCGTGGACAGGTCGGCACCGAGTCAAAAAAGGTGCCGGTCAAGTGTTGACCTAACTTAACCTAATGGCTTATGGTTAAGTGTTAACCATAAGCCATTATGTTAAGTTGGGTTAAGTGGTAACCATAAGCCATTTCCCCCTAATATCGCCGCTGCATAAAGGCGCTCATGAGACATTTTACGACGGCGCCGATTAGGCTTGGCGCGGGCCTGCTCGTGGACCGATAACAATATCTGTTTTTGCAGAACGACATAATCAGGGGTGTGTAGTGGAGCCGGCTTTTTTTACGAGAAATAAATAACAAAATTTATGAACACGTCCTTAAAACAGCGTGATTTTTGTCACCTGGGTTGAGCGTTCCAGTACTGCTTTTAAGAACGTCCGAGCACTGGTTATTTTGCGACTACACCACTGGACATAATGATCATCTCTGTGTTGTTTTCCTTCGACAACTGCTTACTTTCTCAACGCTGCACCAGTTCTTCAAGAGGCATTCAATGGACGAGCATCCGCTCAAGCATTAACATACTTTTCCGTTGCAGTCGTCACTCTTGTCTACCTTACCAATCGGGTTTCGTCCGTAAACTCGTGGAGGCGATTTCTTCCATCCGTATTGTACTTATAATTAATTTGGATTTTGAGTGAACGTGTTTAGTAGCACTTTTTATGCTTTTGTATACCACTGTGCACACCATACTAAAGCTGGTAACCAAATAAAGCACTCTCGCGTGATCTGCGATACCTTAAAATTTGAACACTGCCTATCTTCTCAATTGGAAGAAACGTTTCCGATCTTTAAATTTTGTATACTAATGTTTTTAATCACCGTTGCAGTCCCTGGAATTTTTTTTAAGGGTATTGATAACTGTGTTCAGTTATATTTGTTGTACTTTGATATTTTATCCTCTCATGCACTAAGCACTAGGGTTTTATTTCTAGCCCGCTAATTTAACAGAGGAGGAGCTGATGAATATCATCGCTAATGTGCATGGAACTAGGTAAGGAATTTACCTTATAATAGAACTTTCGGACTTCTGGTATCTTTTTATATGTGGGAAAGTAATTAAGCCCATTTAGTAAGCCGCCATAGAGGTAGATGGCAGCAGGAATCAATGAGTGTATGCCGTAAGTTTTACTCAAGAGAACGAGAACGCGTAGCAACTTCCACGGATCCAGCAGAGGGATTCACAGTTTCAACAGAGATGGTGGTAAGTTCGCTCGCGCGGTAGGTGTTTCCGCCTTAAGGCGCAGCCCATGGCCTTTTACTTCTTTGTCTCACTCTGGTTTTTAGTCTAGTAATAATTATCATTAAATGGCATAAAACTTATACCTTGAACTTTCACCTGTATTTAATCATTTCTTTGTAAATATATGTAACTATCCTTTTAACGTGTAATAAAGTAAATTAGTTATTTAACGGAGCATTCTTTCTCTAATTTCTTACCCTTAGCACATCGTCGAGTCTCTAATTTCTGTAAAGTGGTTCCTACAGCCGGGATTTTATTCCCCTGCAACTACCTAATTTCTATATATATGTTGTGACACCTTTGTAATGTGTTATAAACAAGTTTTTTTAACCTATTCCTTGTCAAAAAAACAAACAGGATTTTTCTGTACAACCTTTTCTTATTTACATTATCTTGGTTATTATATGAACACTAGAATCAGTGGCGGCTCGTCCGTTAGGGCTGCAGAGTTGCAGCACCTCCTGAAATTATTTTAAAAGCTTGTATTATCATTTTTAATCTTATTTGCTTACTTTTCCACTCCGAGAGCTGGATGATCAGAGGAAATGCAAAAACAAACAAAAAAAGATTATAAACGAGAGAAGATGGAAACGAATCAACAAGTAAGAGAGACACAGGTTAGAGCTGCAAAGAGATTATTTACCCTGGAAAGTATGATTTCGCCCACTGCGCAAGACCGGGTAATAAAGTCGGGAGAGAAAAAGCAACCCTTTCTTCCTTTGAACTGAGAGGTACCAAGGCTGCATTTCAGCCAGCTCTGTTTAGCACGGTGCCGGCTGAAAGAGAAAGATATGTTTTTCTTTGTTTTCTCTCCTAACTCCCAGCCGAAAGCTCGCTTCCTCGGTATGTTTTTCTTCACTTTCTCTCTTGATTTGTTTATGGGTTTCGGTTTTGCTTCCTTTTCGTCGACAGAAACACAATTGGTTTATTGAATATTTGATTTCTTTTGCTAGAAGTCAGTATTGGAGAAAAAGCTATATAGATACATTTTCTAAATTATTATTCAGATGAAAATTTTTATAAGGGATTGTGGTGTACTCGGGTAACGTGGGAATCATTGAGAATGCTCAGCTATCAGTCTAGGATAAATACTTATTTACATAAAATACAGTGATGTTGCTTATAATTCCCAGGTATAATTTCATTATATTTAGGAGTTAGGTATAGAGTATCTCATAGTTGGTTGTTTAATATGCTTGAAATGCAGCAAACTTCATATCTAGATTTGAAATTAAAAACTTAGGGCTACTTAACTACTTACTTAAATAACTTTTTTAAAATTGTATTTTATTGAAAAAGATATTTTTACAGCACTGCTCGTTTCTGAGCTGACGAGCCGCCTCTGACTAGATGTATAAATATATCTAGTCAGATATATTTATACATCTGATGATTATAGATCTAGATGTATATAATGATGTTGGTGGTTTAAATTTGATCGGGATTCATATGTTTGTAAAAATGCCGCTCAGGAACTTACTGATGTGACTTGTCTAGATTTGATTGGTCGCTTGTCCAAGATTTCCTATTCTCCCACCACTTGGCACACAAGCTTCTATTTTATTTATTTAAAGAAAAGCACACTACTGAGACAGAGTGCTATAAACAACAAACACAAAAAGAACAAAAGCTACAACGAGTAAATAAAAAAAAATGAGCTATAAAAAAAGAAGTTGAACAAGGAGAATACACAAAGTCATAAAAATTTTGCAAAACACATATCTAATTAAAAACGAAAACACATAATCACAAAAACATTAAAACACACTATGATTCTAAAAGTCGTATTTTTTTTTTAATTAAAAGACCATTTCCAAAAGGCAAGGGTTGAAAAGTTAAAACACTCAAGCACCGAATCCTCAAAAAACACACCAGGAGTTTAAAGATGTAAATACACACTTGAGGTAAAAAAATAAATTGCAACACTTAAGATAAAAATAAATTGCAACACGCTGCCAAAACCAAAGTAAAAAGTATTTTGAATAAGTTTTCAGCATTTCTTCATTAAATTAAATTTCATGGTGAGGGGATTCCAATAGTTGTGGAAGCGAAACGAATATTCCAGAGGGGAGCTGGTGATGGTCAAAGGCAGCTACTTTTTAAGAAACAGTTTAAATGTCTTTAGTTCCAATATATCACGCTTAAATTTCTTAATTCCATTATATTTAAATTTCTTAGTTCCAGTGTATCACGCGTAAATTTCTTTAGTTCCAATAAATCACGCGTAAATTTCT